>BQNB010195783.1:0-11340 GCA_026074375.1 Tanacetum coccineum | reverse complement strand
GGGGTGAAAATGGGGGAGACGATGAATAGTAAAAGGGGTTCCCGCCTACTTCTTCGACAGTTAAAACTGTTGGAGTTTGGGTTGCACATTTGGCCCTTGTCTTTCTTTTATCCCTTTTCAAGTTATAAATAACTTTTGGAAATTGCAAGATTGGTCCTTGAGGCTTTATAAAAGAGGAAATGGCTAGGGGTTTAGCTTTGGCTTGGCTTCGGCTTTGTACTCTTATGATTCTCGTGTCCGTGCTTGCTTGTTTTTCACTGTTTTCTTGTGATTTTTGACTTATCCATACCTGCACACACAAAACACAAATACAAGCATATTTTTGCCATATTTGGTCTGTTTTGGGTTTAATTGGGTTATTTTAGGTATAAATGGATATGTGTATTTTACACTTATCAATAGGCTCTGAAGAAAGAAGATACATAAAACTAAACACGAAAACCGAAAATGAAAATTTAAATCTGCTGTTGTATTAGACAATCGATACGTCGTATTCAGTAAACTGAATAAGCCGTATTGATGTTTGATGTCGAATACGCTGTATAGGCTTTAAATATGAATGCGTCGTATCCAAAGAGATGGATACGCCATATTCTATATTCGAACAGATAGAAAACAGTAGGAGCTAATAATGCAGAAAAACAAACAAACACACAATATGCAAAATTATACAAATGCAGATTAACAAACTAATTCTAAAAACACTAAATCTAATCTAAAACACAAGTAAATAAGTATTAAACAATTTCACTCCTCGGCATCGGTGCCAAAAAAATTGATGTGTCGTTGTGTGTAGGTAATTTGTATTATCAAGTTTTACTATTTATATTTTGTCGACTTTGCCTATTAGCAAACACTAATGAGCAGTGTACCCGATCAGTTGTAGGTTCGTTGGTAAGTAAGGTATTGATCACTAAGAGTGAGCGTTAATACTTAAATCTATTAGTATTTTAGTTATTAATGACATCGAATAACGTCACATTTATACTATCATTATCCCGAATAAGTTACCCACTTTTATATAATTATTGCAAGAATTTGTACTTAATTGCTTAAAAGTGTTATTTGCAGTAATTAAGGAGTGATTTGTGAAGACATGCTAAAAGGCGCATATTTTGGAGCTAAAACGAAGATATATGAAGATTGCTTATTTCTGACCAATACGCCGTATCCAGAAAAGAGATACGGCGTATCAATGCCAACTCTTCACAAGAAAACGCGTACGATTAATTCCCAATATGGCGTATCCACGTTTACCTATACGCTGTATACAGCTGGATAACTATTCAAAGATTTGGTGAATAAATATATTTTGGGAAAATATATCAGATTGATTATAAACTTTGCGTGTACTCCAAAGGAAACGCCCCAATGTGCCATATTGACCTAGCCCAATACGGCGTATCCAGACTTTTTCAGACACTATAAATAGAAGACTGAAAAATGAGTTTTCAGTGTGCAAAATCATATTCTTCATACCATACACATAAAAGATGATTTTCTAAAGAAAAGAAAAGCAACCAAAGGTCAAGCATCGATCACGATTCCATAGAAGACACCGTGTAATTCCTATACTCTTGTTATCATTTAATTTTCATATCTTTCGGTAAAACGTTTAGTTTACCTTGGCTATGTGATCACGCTTGTATAATTACAATTGTTATAGACTAATACCCTAGGGTATTAGCCATCTTAATGAAGATTTAATGTTTGGTTTGTTTTAAAATCAATTTCTTAATTTATCGTTGAAAGTTTAATTATGTTTATCACATGATACTTGTCTACGTGTTTGAATATACGACCTATCATTCAACTAGGTCTAGTTACACCTAACAAGTAAGCTAGATACTAGGATAGCTCTCTATATCGTGTTTTATATTACTGGACCAATAGGATCACAAATAACATTCTGTCTTTGTCTTTAAATCAAGAGCTTAGTTGGACCGGTAGGTGACCCCTGATGTTTCAACAAGTATGTTCTTAATTAATATATAAAATTCGAACAGTGAACTACTAGTATATAAAATACCGTCAAACAGTAAGTGGGTAAAGTCCCGATAGGCTAGGGTTTGACAAGATCACCATTGCTTTAATCCCTAGATAGATTATAATTAAACTAAACGGATGCTTTATGCGGATACGTTAATTATGACAGGATTCAATGTGTCTAGGTCTTAGGATGATGTCCCGCCTAAGTCTTAAGAATGATATGCTGCTTCAAGGTAAGAAATCATTGCACTAAAGAAACAAACCAGCGTCTAATCGGATTTAATATAGTTAATACAGTTTTCTATCATTTAGCTTGTACTGCTCTTTTATCTTCTGACTGTTTTCTTGCATGTTTATTGTGTTTAGAATTGATTATTGTCACCATAAAACCTGTGCCAATCTCTCAGACTGAAAACCCCCCATCATCATTAGAAACGTATATAGCATAGGTTTAACAAGTAATTAGAATTAACTTAATTAGAGTAATTAAAATAATGATAGAATATAAGGTTAACGACCTCGCTCAATATAAATTTAAAACTTGGTAATCACTAAATTGACCCTACACGACAGCACATCAAGTTTTTAGCGCCGCTGCCAGGGAGTGAAAAAGTTTAACCTTTAGTTTTATTAGTATTTCTAACCATTAGCTTAGAATAATTTAATTAGTGTAATTTTGTTTGTATTTAATTTAATTGTGTTATTTAATTGTATGTTTAAATCCCTGTATTATTTAATTATTTTCTAAGTATTTTGTTATGATAGATCAACTGATACGCTGTATCCACCAGTTGGATACGACGTATCGACCTTTCCACTCAGAACATCGTATTGATCTTTACAGTCTAAACAACGTATCTTTTCTTCCAAACAATATGGCGTATTCTATAAATTCAATACGGCGTACTGACCTTCAGCAGACCATACGGCGTATTCAAATTTATTGAATACGAAGTATTGATCATCTAATACAGTAGCAGAACTAAATTTGATTTCCGTGTTTAATTTTCTGTATTCTTTTCAAAGAGCCTATCTTACTGATTTATTATCCTCTGTTTCAAGTGATGCATGACAAGAAGTTCCACTAAGGAACTAATTACACCTTTTGAAAACCCGAAAAGAGTATTTCGCTAAAATAGGAGGATTTTTGAGACACCTGGTAGTGTGGAGTCGAGTTCACCAGAGCTCGATTTATTTTTTGACACCGAAGAACATTCAGAAGAAGAAACTACATAAATTATGACAGAAACAATGGAGCAATACATGAGCAAGACCCATGAAAACTATGGGTCAGGAGTTGTTAGGCCCAAGATTAATGACAATACTCACTTCGAATTAAAAGGGCAATATCTCAAGGGACTTCACGAAAATACTTTCAATGGTTCAGAACATGAAAACGCAAACGAACACATCGAAAAACTCCTTGTGATAGTTGACTTATTTCATATTCTCGAGGTGACTCAAGATCAAGTAATGCTTTGAGTTTTTCCCATGTCCTTAGCTGGAGCCGCAAGTCGTTGACTCAGGAACGAACCATCAGGTTCGATTACAAACTAGGAAACCCTAAAAACAAAGTTTCTGAACAAGTACTACCCACCTACTCGCACTGCAAAGAAAATGGAGGAGATTAACAACTTTCAGCAAGAATCGGACGAAAGCCTTTTCCGATCTTAGGAAATATTTAAGGAACTCTTGATGAAATGTCCCCAGCACTATTTGACTGATATGCAGGAAGTAATTTTGTTTTATAATGGGCTTGATGTTCCCACTAGACAGATCCTTAATTCTAAATGTGCCATTCCTACTAAAACTGCTGCAGATGCAAAAATAGCCATCCAAGAAATGGTCGAATACTCTCAGAAATGGCATAACAAAACATCCTCAAAAACCAGAAGTACTAAAACTTCTGACGAACTAGCTGCTATACCAGCCTAGCTCAACAACCTCGGAAGAGAGATTAATAAAGTTAACGAGAAAGTATACATTGCTCAGGTCGTATGCAAACTATGTAAAAGACCACACTACACAAAGGATTGCCCACTCAAGGAAGAAGGGAATACTCTTGAAGAGGCTTATTACACACAGTTTGGAGCACCCTATCAACCTATAAGACAGTATAGAGCAGCATGGCTATGATTCTACCAACGCAACAACGAAAACTCTTCATACCCATATCGAAGACAGACATTGGAGGAATCACTGACCAAATTCATGGCTGAGTCAGCAAAGAGACACAAAGAGAACTCGAACATAATCAAGGAGATTCGAGCTTCTACCAATGCAGCTATAAGAAATCAAGGAGCATCGATTAAGACCTTGGAAATTCAAATTGATCAAATGAGCAAAGTTTTACAAGAAAGAGGAATTAGAGGTCTGCCCGGCTTAACTAAACCAAACCTAATGGACCATGTAAAATCAATCTCAACCGCTAAAGCTGATTCATCTGAGATACGCCGTATGGGATGTAGTCCATACGCCGTATCGGGCTCACAGCATAGAAGCATATTTTCTGAAACAATTCCCTTCCTAAGGCAACTACAAAACTACTGCTGTAACGATTAGAGAGAGGCACACGATGTGAAGATTCTAGAAGCTTATGACCACACGTTTCCTCAGAAAGAAAAAGACCCACGGAGCTTTACTTTACCGTATTTTATTTATAATGTTTGTTTTGATAAAGCCTTTGTTGACCTAGGAGCAACTGTGAGTGTTATGCCATTTTCTACCTCCACCAACCTTGGTCTAGGAATTTTATCTCACACTAGGTTGACTATTGAATTGGCCGACAGAACAATAAAACAGCCAAGGGGTATTGCTGAAAACGTGTTAGTAAGTATTGGCAAATTTATTTTCCCCATAGACTTTATCATCTTGGATATACCCGAGGATAACAATGTCCCTTTGATCCTTGGTCGACCATTTTAGTCTACTACCCATTCCAAGATTGATGTTTACCAAAGAAAATTTACTCTAAGGGTCGAGGAAGAAAAACTTGTTTTCAAAAGTATCAAGCCAGCTACTAGCATAATTAGGAGGGTCTTTATGTTAAAAGATCTTGATTCAAAAACAAAGCTTATAAGTGAGGATAATGAGTCATTTGACCCACTTTATGGTAACTACATTGAATTAAATGATTTAGACACACCTCTAAAACCTGAGATGAATCAAGATGTTGATTTTGAGCCAACTTTTGTCAATGAACCTGATAATGTTAAAACCAGTTCTAAGTGTTGTTATAAAATAAAATTTTCTTGCATGATTGGGTATAAAAATGTTAATGCTGACTTCATCCCTTCCTTGTCTGTTAGTTTATTAACCAAAAGCTTTTATCATTCTATAATTAAGGATAAGGACGATCATGAAGGGAAGAGTACAACCAGATCTCTGATAGATGTACCTGTTTTCGTTGGAAAATTTTCTATCCTTACAGGTTTAATCATCATTGATGATGAAGATGTAACAAGAGATGTTGCGCTCGGCATGCCATTCCTCATGAAATATGTGTCATGCCAAATGATTATGAAGAAGTTCGCTCACGGGGACGAGTGCGAGTTGATAGATAACCTGGTCATTTTTAAATTGTTTGTCACATTTTTAGATTGTTTGCATGAATCTGTCTTCCCAGACACTCCATACGGCGTATCGAACCCCTCTGGATATTGCGTATGGATGTGTCTGGACATTATCAGTCTGTAATTTAATTTCCGGTACTTTAAAACTATTTAATTATTTTTACAAGAACCATACGGCATATCCTAGGGTTTGGGATACGGTATATTGATCCATGTACAGTTGTGTGTTTAATTATTTCATTGCATTATAACCATTGTATAACCGATATAGGAATTGCACTTTTGTCTTCTAATCTTTTACGCATGACCTTGCTATAAGGAAATCGACGATATGGTATATTCTGAAAAAGATGTGTGTTGAACTCGTACGAGCATTTAAAAGCCTCGTCAACACACTTTTGCTCAAGAACTCAAATTGGAGAATCATCCCGAGCAACATATCAGGGGATTTCCTCGTTCTAATTCTATTTCTCATTTTATTTAATTGCTTTATCTATACAACGAGGATGTTGTATAATCTAAGTGGGGGGGGATGGAGAATTAGAACGCCTACTTGTCCTTTCTTTTACAAATAATACGTTATATGCTTAAATTATGCCAAATTTAAATATTTTTCTAGCATAACTTTTGTAAAAATACTAGTTACATGACCTCGCGCACTATAACCCTTAATACCAAATTGTGAGAATTAAGCCTATTCCGTTTCCAAAAGTTTACTAAAAATTCCACAAAAATTATGAGTGTGCCGGTGATGTAGTGGACTTTAGAACTTGGCTTGATATATCACTCGAGACCACAACGATGAGTACTATGGACTTGATGGAGAAACATTTTTAACTGGTAAATCTTTAGGAATACACAAAAAAGCCTAAATGTTGTAAAATTAACTAACTACACTGGTTAGTTAAATCCCGTATAACCCATTGCTTACTCTCACTATAAGAGTAAGATCCCCTAGAAAAACCTGTTGAGCCATTCCTGTCTTTTTCACACCATATGTCTATTTCGTTACACCTTTACACCTTAGCCTACCCTATAGATTAAGCCTACTTAATCAAAGTTGCTAGTTGCTTTTGTGTAAAGTTTTGTATTTCCTGTGTCAAAGTGAAACTTTCTATCTTCGATTAGGTCGAGAAATTACACAATACAATGGAAAAATATGTAGCTCGTGTATTTTGCTACTTTCATGATTATGTATTATGTCCGAAGATGAAGTGTTAAAGGAAAATTTATCCGGATGAATTATGATTGTGAAGACGGTGGAATTGCACCGAGGTTTATGTATAAAAAATGGAAAAATATAAAATGCATCAAAAAAGAGAAGGATGATTGATAGTCGGTTCGCTAAACTTAAACCGATGAAATACTTGGAAGGATTGATTATTCGTTGATATATGGATAAAAATAAACGATGTATACTTTTGTAAAAAGTGGCCGATATCACAACTTTTGTAAAAGTATGTAAATTTGGGATGTTCGGGAAGTTGACCGTTATGGGAACGCCAACTTAGGTTGTCTTTGTCATTTCTATGATCAAGGCGTTTGTATATATTTTTAGTCTTTATCATGGAACGGTCGAGAAAAGTTACTAGCAACTACCTTATTTGTTCAAAGCTTAATCTATTTGTTTTGTGAATTTTATTTAACAACAATTTGCTTCCCTTACCTAGCAATTAACCTTAGGTTTTACTAGAATGAGGTTGAGATTGAATCATGCATGTCTATTCTATCGTTACGTCCATGTATGCGTGATTCAGCCACCTTGTTGGTTTATCACTTTTGGTGAAAACTAGAAGATCCCTACCCTATATCGTTCTTCATCCTAACCCTTGGTTAAACTCGAATGAGGATGTGATCGAACACACATGTCTATTCTGTCGTTACGGCTGTGTATGTGTGCTTCAGCTGCCTTGTTGGTGTGGTACTATCGGTGAAAGATTGTTAGAATGATCACCCCTTAGCCTTATAATAAAAACCCAATTTACCTTTTGACTTGTTTCTCCTTAGCTCTAGTGGTGGAGATGTGTATCCTTGCCAAGCATATGATATGAAGCTAATCACGACCGAGCAAATGAGCGTACCACTTAAATGTTACACCCTAGATTAGTTGAGTGATCTGAGTGTTTTCATTTCCATATTTCGTGAGGTGCTTGGTCTTGTACAGGTGATTAAAACAAAAGAAGTGCTTAAACGGAAAAATCCTTAACTTCGGTTGGGATACATTTTCAATATAATCTAGAGTCTACTTGAGGACAAGTAGGATTCAAGTGGGGGGATATTTGATGACATCAAATAACGTCACATTTATACCATCATTTATCCCGAATAAGTTACCTACTTTTATATAATTATTGCAAGAATTTGTACTTAATTGCTTAAAAGTGTTATTTGCAGTAATTGAGGAGTGATTTGTGAAGACATGCTAAAAGGCGCATATTTTGGAGCTAAAACGAAGATATTTGAAGATTGCTAAATTCTGACCAATACGCCGTATCCAAGAAAAGAGATACGGCGTATCAGCGCCAAGTCTTGACAAGAAGACGCGTTCAACCAATTCCCAATACGGCGTATTCATCTTCTACCATACGTCGTATACATCAAGATAACTATTCAGAGATACGAAGATATTTATATTTTGGGAAATCATGAAGATCAATATTGATCTTAAACTTTGCACGACTCAAGGTAACTCCCAATACGCTGTATTAGCCTAGCCCAATACGGCGTATCTAGCTTTTTTCAAAGACTATAAATAGAAGACTCAAAAACGCATTTTCGGTGTGCAAAATCATAATCTTCATACCATACACATAAAAGACAATTTTTTGAAGAAAAGAAGAGCAACCAAAGGTCAAGCATCGATCACGATTCCATAGAAGACACCGTATAATTCCTATACTCTTGTAATCATTTAATTTTTGGTATCGTTAGGTAAAACGTTTAGTTTACCTTGGTTATTTGATCACGCTTGTATAATTATAATGGTTATAGGCTAATACCCTTGGGTATTAGCCATCTTAATGAAGATCTAATGTTTGGTTTGTTTTAAAATCAATTTTCGTAATTTATCGTTGAAAGTTTAATTATGTTTATCACGTGATACTTGTCTACGTGTTTGAATTTGCGACCTGTCATTCAACTAGGTCTAGTTACGCTTAACAATTGAGCTAGATACTGGGATAGCTCTCCATATCGTGTTTTATATTACTGGACCAATAGGATCACAAATAATGTTCTGTCTTTGTCTTTAAATTAAGAGCTTAGTTGGACCGGCAGGTGACCCGTAATGTTTCAACAAGTATGTTCTTGATTAATTGATAAAGATTTGAATAGTGGACTACCAGTATATAAAATACCGTCAAACAGTAAGTGGGTAAAGTCTCGATGGGCTAGGGTTTATCAAGATCACCATTGCTTTAATCCCTAGATAGATTATAATTAAACTAAAAGGATGCTTTATGCGAATACGTTAATTGTGACAGATTCAACGTGTCTGGGTCTTAGGATGATGTCCCGCCTACGTCTTAAGAATGATATGCCGCTTCAAGATAAGAAGTTATTGTACTAAATAAACAAACCAGCGTTTAATCGGATTTAATATGTCTATTACGGTTTTCTATCATTTGGTTTTTACCGCTCTTTTATCTTCTGATTATTTTCTTACATGTTTATTATGTTTAGAATTGATTATTGTTAATCCCACTTTAATAGATCGAATTCCTTAAGCTTGTATAAGGATTAGTTATATTAGATAAATCTAACACAACTATAGTAGAAACTTTGTTTGAATGTATTAAAGATTATGCGGACTCTAATCTTTAATATTAAGAAGAACTATCAATGAAACAGTAATTATATAAACATATAATTAAACAAACAAAATCTCCAATATTATTAATAATACGAATACTCTCAATGTATTAGGGTTACAAAGACCTTGAAGCTATGATAATTCTATGAATGACTCGTATATAACTCTATGCCCTAGAACCTCCTTTTATACACCAAGGAGTCCTAAACGGCTTACAATACTTTCCTAAGAATATCAAATCTTTTAAACAAATAAGTTATACATATCTTTTACACAAATAACTCATATAAATCACATAAGCAGTACTAACTAACTCAATAGCACTAACTTATTCACTAGCAGCATTAACTCCTTCAACAGCATTAACTTTGTTAAACAATAGTAACTTTTGTACTAGCAATAGTAACTACTTAGCAGTTTTTCTTCTAAGTCTCTGAGCAACACTAATATGCACTAGCAGTAGTAACTTTACACTAGCAGTACTAATATGTGAACTAGCACTAGTAAACACTTAGCATTTTTCTCTAAAGTTCTTGAGCAGTACTAACACAACTGAGCAACATTAACTCTGATATGAGCAGCAGTAATACTAGCAGCATTAAGAAGGCTTTTAATCCTAACAATCCTCCCCTAAACTTGATATTCTTCTTCAAAATCATCAAGTTTCTTCATTTAAAAGCTCCATAATCACCAGGAGGATGCTTCCAAACACTTCATTGATTCTTAAGCTGTTTTGTGAGAAGTTTAAGAAGCTGATATGCCATTTCACTGAAATAATCAACCTGAAGCTTCTTGTTCAGCATATCTGTAATTGTAGGTGGTGTAAGAGGATATCTCTTTTCTACCAGCATGTAAATCATTCCAGATTGCAAACTCAAGCAATGCACTCCACATGAGTCAAATAGCTTCTAGCTCAAAACTTTATACCTTTGTTGTAACTTCCAGATTTCATCTTCTACATGTGGTTCAAACATTGTCTTCAAATCTCCCCATAGCAGCAAATCCATATCCTCCACTGATCTTGTTGATCCATATTTAGCCTTTACCAGCTTGTACAGCTCTACCAAATCTTCTATGTCAACACTCTTAAGCAATTGACTAAATACTAAGTACATCTTTGAACTTCCATCAGCTCTTATTATTTAAAAGTAGTTGTTCTTTCCTTCTTTATGGATCTTCCAGTCAACAATGGTTGGAGGCTTAGTAGCTAAAGGTACAGCATCAATTGCAACCTCTTCTTCATCTGGAATGACTTTCATTAGACTTTGAAGCTCTACTATGTCTTTATCCTCAACTAACCTTTGCTTCTTAGTACTCTCTTGTTCTAACTCTTCTCCTACTCTCTTTGAACTACCTTCCACCAAGTCTGTTCTGAAGTCAACAAATGTATTCACCCTCTTGAAAGCTCTGTCAAACATCTTCTGAATAGAATCAAAAGATTTGTTCTTCAAGTCTTTGAGCTTCTTTCCTTCCATATTCTTCAGGTAAGTACACATTGTAACACCTCCAAAATAGGTCACAGCGAAAATGTGTCAGGGGGCGTTACTTCACAATACAACAGCTCAAGATACAAGAGAACGACCTCTAAATGTGTTGTTTGAAAAGTAATCTCGTTGATTTTCTTAAAATTGATATAACATTTGTCCCATAATTGCATCACAATGAAAAGCTTAAAAGTATCACAACGAGATTTGATCATTTGTATGTAAGAAGAAATCCATGAATGTAATCTTGTCAAATTTAGACTCCAATGCACATCAAGTAAGCCATGCATCTAATTCACCTGAGAACAACATGCTTAAAAGTGTCAACATTATAAAGTATGTATGACCGTTTCAATCCTTATAATAATCGCCAAAAGTGTAAGAGTAAATGTAGAACCAAAAGATTTTAGTGTTTATTGCTTCGCCGCAATATAATAAAAAGTGTTCAGAAATTAGTAATGTTCAATAAGTAGTATGGACAGTG
>BQNB010195781.1:0-11340 GCA_026074375.1 Tanacetum coccineum | reverse complement strand
TAGTTACTACTGCTTGTACACAGTTAGTGCTGCTGGTATAAAAGTTAATGCTGCTGGTTACAACTGCTAGAAGAGTTTCTATTGTCAGAAGGATAAAGACAAGAAAAAGGATAAAGATGAAGATTGTTTATCAAGATTACTTACGGGATAAGTATGAGATATTTTTGTAAAAGATTCGTATAAGTTATTTGTTTAGAAGATCATGATAACTTAGGAAAGTATTGTAAGCCTTGTAGGACTCCTTGGTGTATAAAAGGAGGTCCTAGGGCATAATGTATATACATCCAGATATCCTTCATTGTTCTGTTAATCTATTCGTAGCTTCAAGGTTTTGTAAACCCTAACACTATTAAGAGTGTTTGTATTTTATTGAGGCTGAAAGTTTGGTAAACTGTTTTGTTATTGATCTTGTTCATTACTGTTTCATTGTAATTCTTCTTAGTATCATTGACTAGATTCTGCATAGTCTTTGTTATTCACAATCAAAGTTTCTACTATAGTTATGTTAGAATTATCTTTCATAACTATACCTTATACAAGCTAAGGGATTAAACATCTATTCTATTAGGATCAACAAGTGGTATCAAAGCTTGTGAGAAGCTTTGAATAAGAAGAAACTTTACTACACACAAGATCTACTTTTTCAAGAAGCAATGGTCTCTCAATCTACTCAAACCATCAAACTACCCATACTCTAACCTAGTCAGTATGATCTCTGGAAGATGAGGATGGAGCAGTACCTACAGTGCATTGATTACACTCTATGGGAGATCGTAGAAAATGGTAATGCACCTATAGTAACAAAAATTATTGATGGTAAGGAGACTGTTATCCCTCCTACAAGTATTGAATAGAAAGCACAAAGAAAGGCAGAATTAAAGGCAAGAAGCACTTTGTTGATGGCCTTACCTAATGAGCATCACTTAAAGTTCAAATCCTACAAGGATGCTAAGACACTGATGCAGGTAATTGAGAACAGATTTGGAGGTAATGCTGCTACAAAGAAAACTCAAAAAAATCTTCTAAAGCAACAATATGAAAACTTTGCTGCAACCAGCACAGAAGTGATTGAGTAAACTTATGAAAGGCATCAAAAGCTAATTAGTCCAATTGGAGAATGCATGTGAAGTTATCTCTCAGAAGACATCAATCAAAAGGTCTTTGAGAAGTCTATCACAAGAGATGGACTTATGCATATTATTTGTGAGGATGAACAAACCAGAGATGAGACATTGATTTTGGGTTTGACCTCTCAACAACCAACGCGTATGCAACAAGTCAAGGGGACATCTAGCTCCATCAATAAACTCACATAATGTAGCCTTTCTGTCCTCTATCAACACTAACAGTGCAACTAGAGCAGTTAATACTACTCAAGGTGTTAATACTGCTAGCACTCAGGGTGTTGTTGATAGCTCAATAACTGTTGAAAATTTGAGTGATGCTGTTATTTATTCCTTCTTTGCTAGCCAACCAGTAATTCCACACTTGAAATGAAGATCTACAACAAAACCATACTGATGAATCTAGAAGATATGGATTGAGGTGGAACATTGCTTATGCTGACTAATTGATGGCAAGAAGATTCCTGAAGAATACTGGAAGTAAGCTGGATATGGCCAACAAAGAAAGAATTGGGTTTGACAAGTCTAAGGTGGAGTGTTTTAACTACCACAAGAGAGGACACTTTGCAAGGGAATGCATGGCACCCAAGAATCAAGACAACAGAAACAAGGAGCCTATAAGAAGGACTATGTCAGTTGAGGAAACTACTTCAAATGCCTTAGTATCTTAGTGTGATGGCTTTGGCTATGATTGGAGTGACCAAGCAGAAGAATGTCCAACCAATTTTGCTCTTATGGCTTATTCTTTAACAAGTTTAACTTCTTCTAAACACTCTGAGGTATCTAATGACTCAAATTGTTGTTCATGTTGTTTAGAATGTGTAAAAGATCTAAAAGAACCAAATGAACAATTAGTTAAAAACTTAAGAACAGCTAGGATAAGTGTTGTCTCTTATAAAACTGGTTTAGAATCTGTAGAAGCTAGACTGTTAGTCTTTAAGAAAAATGAGTCTGTATATAAGGAAGATATAAAACTCTTAAAACGTGAAATCTATTTAAGAGACTTAGATATTAAAGAGCTTAAAAGGAAGTTAGATTTGGCTAAAAAAAAGATGAGGTTCAACTTACAGTACAAAAATTTGAAAATTCATCAAAAAGCCTAAGTAAACTTCTAGAGAGACAGATAATGGATAAGTGTAAAACATGATTAGGGTATAATGTTGTCCCACCTCCCTATACTAGGAATTTTATGCCACCAAAACCTGATTTAGTTTATCCTAGTCTAGATGATTTTGTTGATGTGAATGAGTCTGCTAGTGAGTCTATAGTTAAAAAGCCTACAGTTGACACTAATGAACCTAAGACTGCAAGGAAAGAAGATGGAGCCTCAATTATTAAAGATTGGGTGTCTAAAAGTAAGGAAGAAGATGTGCCAAAGATTAAAACTGTTGAGATGTTTAATAAACCTAGGTTTGCTTAGATAAAATTTGTTAAGTCTACTAAGCAAGTAAAATATCCTAGGAACACATCAGTTGATAAAAATAGGCAAAACACAACTAGTCCTGGAGGACACAAGAGAAATTCAAACTAGCAGATGTCTCAAAAGTTAGGAAATGATTTTGAGGTGTTCAACAAAGCTTGTCATGTGTGAGGTAGTTTGGATCATTTAAAGAATGATTGTAATAACTGATATAGTGATGGAAGTTTTGCAAAACCAGTTTGGACCAATGTTGAAAGGGTGAATAAATAGAATTTCTCTAAATTAACTCAACCCAGTCAAAAAAGGAACATGGTTCCAAGAACAATCTTAACTAGGTCTGGCCCAATTTCACTTAATACTACTAGACCAGTTAATACTGTTCAACTAAGAACATCAGTGAATAATACAGGACCCATGAAAAATGTAATTAATAATGCATATTCAACTGCTAGAATGCCTTTTAATAAAATAACAGCAGCTAAAAATAGTAATTTTAATAAGAGGGTTAATACTGTTAATGATAAAAATGTTAATGCTACTAGGCCAAATGCAGTAGTTAATACTGCTAGGCCAAAAGCAGTTCTTAGTGCTGTTAAGGGAAACAAGGGAAATTCTGTTAAGGCCTCAGCATGTTGGGTTTGGAGACCAAAGCACAAAGTTTTAGACCATGTCTCCAGAAACAAAGGTGTATCAATGTCCTTTAATAGATTTGACTATATTGATGCACAAGGCAGATCTAAGTTAGTAATGGCTTTGGTCCCCAAAAGAAAATAATTTTCCTACCATTATGTGCAGGGTAATCCACAACAAGATTTGAAGGATAAAGGAGTGATTGACAGTAGATGCTCTAGGCACATGACAGGAAACGGATTCTATCTTACAGATTATCAAGAAATTGATGGAGGATTTGTTGCCTTTGAAGGAAATTCCAAAGGAGGGAAAATTACTAGAAAATGTAAAATAAGAACTGGTAAATTGAATTTTGAAGATGTGTATTTTGTAAAAGAACTAAAGTTTAACCTCTTTAGTATCTCACAAATGTGTGACAAGAAGAATAGTGTTCTTTTTTCTGATACTGAATGTGTTGTTCTGTCTCCAGACTTTAAGTTAACTGATGAAAGTCATGTTTTGCTTAAAGTTCCTAGAAAGGATAACATGTACAGTGTTGATTTAAAGAATGTTATTCCTCAAAGAGGTCTCACTCGTCTCTTTGCAAAAGCCACACCAGATGAATCTAATCTTTAGCATAGGAGGCTTGGACATGTAAATTTCAAAACAATTAATAAACTGGTAAAGGGAAACCTTGTAAGAGGTTTACCTTCAAAACTCTTTGAAATTAATCAAACTTGTGTTGCTTGTCAGAAGGGAAAGCAACACAGAGCTTCTTGTAAGACCAAAACAGTCAATTCATCACAGCCAATACAAAGTTGCACAAGGATTGTTTAGCCAAACATTTGTAAAGATTTAATGAAAAGATATCCTGCCTATTTGTCACAGATGATTTAGTAGGTTAAGTTGGGTTTTATTTTTTTAGCCACTAAGGATGAAACTGTGAATCCTTAACATTTATAATATGCAATAGAAAAACTATAGACCTTAATGTGAAAGTGATTAATGTAACAATTGGAAAGCGAATTCAGAATAGGGATCATGATCAATACTGTGAAAGGAAGAATCAGTTCTGTGAAATGAAGGGTATTAAGAGGAAATTTAGTGTTGCTAGGACTCCACAACAAAATGGAGTAGCAAAAAGGAAAAATAGGACACAAATAAAGGATGCTAGAACTATGCTAGCTGATTCAAAGTTGCCAACAACTTTCTGGGTTGAAGCAGTTAATACTGGTTGTTATGTCCAAAATAGGGTGTTAGTTATCAAGCCTCATAACAAGACCCCTTATGAACTTTTTCTAGGTAGAAAACCTGCCTTAAGAGACCATTTGGGTGTCCTGTTACAATTCTTAATACCATAGATCATCTAGATAAATTTGATGGAAAGGATGATGAAGGGTTATTTGTAGGATACTCAACCAATACCAAAGCATTCAGAGTATTCAACAGTAGAACTAGGATAGTAGAAGAGAACCTGCATGTTAAGTTTAGTGAGGATACACCTAATATTGCAGGAAGTGGACCTAATTAGATTTTTGATATAGATGTTCTAACAAATTCAATGAATTATAAGCCAGTTGTTGCAGGAAATCAGTCTAATGGTCATACAGGTACAAAAGCATGTGATGATGCAGGTAAAACTAGAATGAAGATGGTACCTGGAAAAGATTACATACTGCTACCATTATGGACTCAAGATCCACCATTCTCTTCTAGTTTAAAGGATTCTCCTGATGCTGGATTCAAACCATCAGGGGAGGAGGAAAAGAAGGATGCTAAAGATCTAGGGAATGAAGATAGTGAGGTTACAAGTACAATAGAGTCAAGAGTAAATCAAAAGAAGGATGCAAATGTCAACAGCACTAACAATATTAAAACTGTTAGTCCAACTGTTAATGCTGCTGGCATAGTAGATAATGTTGTTGCTGAGAATATAGTCTATGGATGTGCTGATGATCCAAATATGCCTGAATTGGAAGAAGCTGGTAGATTTAGTGATGCTGAAGATGATATTTTAGGGGCTGACATAAAAAATTTAGATACATACTTCCAAGTCAGTCATGTTCCTACCACAAGAATACACAAAGACCATCCAATTGAACAAATTATTGGAGACTTGAATTCAGCACCTCAAACAAGAAGAATGACAAGGAATTTGGAGGAACATGGGTTTCTTAGCACTACTCTTGAACAAAGAAGAAACCATAAAGACATTCAAAATTGCTTGTTTGCTTGCTACTGAAGGATTCAAGTTGGATAGAAGCTATGCAGGAAGAGCTTCTACATTTCAAGTTACAAGAAGTTTGGACCTTGGTGGAGTTACCTAATGGAAAAAAGAGCTATTGGGACTAAATGGGTTTTCTGGAACAAGAAGTATGAAAGAGGCATTATGATTAAAAATAAAGGAAAATTGGTTGCACAAGGATACACACAAGAAGAAGGAATAGACTATGATGAGGTTTTTGCTCCTATTGCCAGAATTGAAGCAATTAGGCTATTTTTAGCCTATGCCTCATTTAACAACTTTGTGGTGTATCAGATGGATGTCAAGAGTGCTTTTCTATATGGTAAGATTGAAGAGGAAGTCTATGTGTGTCAACCACCTGGTTTTGAAGATCCATACTTCCCTGACAGAGTATACAAAGTAGAAAAGGCACTTTATGGACTGCATTAAGCTCTTAGAGCTTGATATGAAACCTTGTCAACTTATTTGTTGGACAATGGGTTTCAGAGAGGAAAGATAGACAAGACTTTGTTTATCAAAAGGGACAAAAGTGATATTCTGTTAGTTTAAGTATATGTTGATGATATCATTTTTAGGTCTACAAGGAAGAAGATGTGTACTGAGTTTGAGAAGATGATGCATAAGAAGTTCCAGATGAGTTCTATGGGAGAGCTTATATTTTTCTTAGGTCTGCAAGTGAAGCAAAAGGAAGATGGGATTTTCAATAGTCAAGACAAGTATGTGAATGAGATTTTGAACAAGTTTGGTTTTAGTGATGTCAAGACAACAAGAACACCTATGGAAACTCAAAAGGCTTTGCTCAAAGATGCAGATGGTAAATATGAGATGAACATTTATATAGATCAATGATTGGTTCATTGATGTATCTAACTTCTTCAATGCCTGATATTATGTTTGTAGTATGTGCTTGTGCCAGATTCCAAGTCAATCCTAAAGTTTCACATCTTCATGCTGTGAAAATGATATTTAGATACTTAAAAGGTCAACCTAAGTTGGGCCTTTGGTATCCTAAGGATTCACCTTTTGATTTGGTGGCATATATTGACAGTGACTATGCAGGAGCAAGCTTAGATAGGAAGTCCACAACAAGAGGTTGTCAGTTTCTAGGGTACAGGTTGATTTCATGGCAATGTAAGAAGCAGACTGTGGTTGCTAATTCTATAAGTGAAGCTGAGTATATAGCTGCTTCCAATTACTGTGGACACGTGCCTTGGATCCAAAATCAATTGCTAGATTATGGATATAAATTTATGCAGACTAAGATTCATATTGATAATTAGAGTACTATATGCATAGTGAAGAACCATGTTTTTCACTTAAAGACAAAGCACATTGAGATTAGGCATCACTTTTTTAGAGATTCTAATGAGAAGAAGCTTATTCAGATGATAAAGATTTACACAGATCGGAATGTTGTAGATTTGCTCACAAAAGCATTTGATGTTAGCAGATTTCAATATCTGATTGCAAATATTGGAATGCTTAACCTCTGAAGTATTGATTAAGGGGAGGTTAATTGTGTTAATGTGCAGCAGATTATACAACAAATGATGATTTAAATAGGATGAAAAAGCTGCTAATGATGAAATTCAAGTTAGTGTTGTTGGGCTAACTTTCTACTAGTAAGTATAATTAGTGATGCTAGTTATACTTAATACTGCTATGTTAATGTTGTTAGTTATACTTACTACTGCTGGTATAACTAATATTGTGAGAATTGAGAGAGTTTGTTAGAATAAAAACAAAAAGAGAGATGTGTGAAAATAAAAACAGATAGAGTGAATTTGTGAGAAAAAGAAATGAGACAAATTGGTAAGCATAAAAACAGAAAGAGAGACGTGTGACATAAAAACAGACAGAGCGATTCAGTGCAAAAAAGAATTGAGAGATATAGTGGGAATAAAAACAGAAAGAGAGCTGTGTAATATAAAAATAGATAGAGTGAATTGGTGAGAAAAAGAATTGAGAGATATAGTGAGAATAAAAACAGAAAGAGAGCTGTGTAATATAAAAACAGATAGAGTGAATTGGTAAGAAAAAGAATTGAGAGATATAGTGAGAATAAAAACAGAAAGAGATCTTGTGAGAATCAAAATTGATGATGGAAATGCTTTTTGGAACGAAATTGGAGTTAATGCTGGTGACTCAAAGTTAATGCTGCTAGGCATACACTTACTACTGCCAGTGTTAGTTAATGCTGTTAGGCATAAACTTACTAGTGCTGGTTAAGTTAATGCTACCAGGCATAACTTACTACTGTTGGGCTACTGCTGGGTCAGTTAATGTTGTTAGGCTTAACTTAGTACTGCTAGTTCAAGTTAATGCTATTGAGGGTGATTTCATAAATACTTCGATTGAGGGTTTCATTCAATCACTTAATCGTTTTAAATCATTGTTATACCCTCTAATCATAAACCCTAACTCAATTTCATTGTTAATCATGAAAACCCAACATCAATGCATGCCCTAAAGTTCGCTAGTTTACACAACATGGTAGCATTCTTAGATAAACCCACTGAAAGTGATGGATTCGAGCAAATTGTAGATTTTTTGAACCCACATCCTATCAAATATGCGTTAACGGTTAATCCCATAATCTATACTGCATGTATTGAGCAATTCTAGGCTACTGCAAAGGTAAAAACTGTTAATGGAGAAGTGCAGATACAAGCCCTAGTGGATAAGAAGAAGGTGATCATCACTGGGACAAGTGTAAGAAGTGATCTTCAATTAGAAGATGCTGAAGGTACTGAATGTCTTCCAAATGCTACAATTTTTGAACAGCTGACACTCATAGGGTATGAAAATCTTACATAAAAGCTTACATTCTATATAGCTTTCTTTTCACCTTAATATAAATTTCTTATCCATATAATTCTGCAATGCCTTAGTGCTAAGACTACTGCTTGGAATGAATTTAGTAGCACTATGGCCTCTGCTTGGGGTTAAATTTTTAATGTATCCAAGGTTTGTGCAAGTGTTGTTGGATAAAGAAGTTGAAGGAATTCAAACATTAAAAAAGATTTATGAAGAGGCAGGGAAAAGACTTTTCTAGTAGGGACACACCTTTATTTGTAACCATGATTGTTCAAGCACAAGAACAAGTAGGTGAAGGTTCAGAGATACCAACTGATTCTCATCATACACCCACTACTACTCAACCATCAACATCTAAACCTCAAAAGAAACAGTCTAGAAGGAAACAAAGGAAAGACACTGAGGATCCTCAACTTAGTGGTCCTACAGAATCTCTAACTAATGATACTGAAAATGTGGCAAGTGTACCTACACAGTCCAATGACCCACCTCTCTTAAGAGTTAACACACTTGGAAGTGGGGAGGACAGATTGTCACTTAAGGAATTGATGGACCTTTTTACAAAACTGTCTGGTAGAGTTCTTGACTTAGAAACGACAAAGACCGCTCAAGCAAAGGAGATTGCTAGTTTGAAGAAGAGAGTCAAAAAGCTGGAAGGGAAAAGGAAGTCAAAACCTCCAGGGATGAAAAGATTATTCAAGATTGGTAGATCTGCACAAGTTGTTTCCTCTGAAGATGAGGGTTTGGGTGATCAGGATGATGCATCTAAACAGGGGAGGAAAATAGTTGATATTGATGCTGATGTAGAGGTTACTTTGGTTGATGAGACTCAGGGGAGGAATGATGAAGAAATGTTTGATACAAGTATTATTGATGGTGAAGAAGTGTTTTCAGAACATAATGTGGTTGATAAGGAAGTTAGTACTGCTGAAGTTGCTATTGACAGTGCTATGATAAGTGTAGAATACACATATCCGTTTGTACCTAAAATAACCCAATTAAACCCAAAACAGACCAAAAATGGCAAAATTATGCTTGTATTTATGTTTTGTGTGTGCATGTACGGATATATCTAAAATCATAAGAAAACAGTCAAAAACGAGCAAACACGGGCACGAGAATCAGAAGAGTGCAAAAAGAAGCCAAAGAATCAAAGCCGAAGCCAGAAAAGTCAAGCCTCAGTCAAATCCAGTCAACAATGGTCAACAAAAATCAACCACTACAAGACAAAACCTCACAACAATCCAATTCCAGTCCCTCAAGTTCACAAAAGTCCAAAAATGTCCCCTCCTCCCTTATTGGGCCCAAGAAAGCTTATTGGGCCTAAAAACCCAAATGGGCCTTACCCGGATCCTAAAGCCCAAAACCCTAGCCCAATCTATTTTGTATAAACTCTAGGGACTGGTTTTGCAATTTCCTAAAGAGATTTATAACTAGAAAAAAAGGAAAAAGAACACAAGGGCCAAATGTGCAAACTTTTCAAACTATAACAGTTTTAACTGTCGAAAAAGGGCGCGAAAACCCTTTTACTATTCACCCGTCTTCCCCATGTTTACCCAAGGTTAAAATCATAGGGCTTTTCCAAATTGAGGGTCAAGGACGTCTATTCAAGTGGTCTATATCAAGATATCATGGACAAATCAGTCAAATCAAGCTCCTATTGGCCAAGACGCATAAGAGAGGATCATGTACAAATGGTGAAAGCACAATAGAATGTGGGTTTTGTGCTAATTTCACTCTCAGAAGAAACACAACATGTCACATCACGGATTGCCACGCTGGCAATCCGTGTGTGCACATATATGATCCAACGACTCTTAATCATTTGGCAATGATTGAAAATTTGGAAGGCCATGATTGAAAGGAGTGGGCAGCAAGGCTAGAAGCTTCTCTACAGGCTATAAATAGCCCTCACCTCTTCACACATAAGAGGTTATCTTTCTTTTCTAGTTTTCTTAGCTTAGTGTAATTTTAGAAGCTTATTGTAATTTTGATCAAATTGTAATCTCTTTTAAGTAATGTAATTCAGTTTTTTTTAATTAATGAAATTTAGTTTAATTTTGTCATAAGTTTTTTTTTACTTTCAACTTTTAAACTCTCTCAATAAGCTAATCTGTCTCAATAAGCTAATAAGCTCATAATAAGCTCTCAAGAGTCTCTAAGCTTTTGATTTGAGCTTAACCAGCCTTAATATTACCTTAACAATTAAATCAGTTTAAAAATATATACAATACCTTTACATTTGATTGGAAAGCTTATGGAAGGGGGATCTACAATGGAAGGATCCCCAAGGACTTTACCCTAGCTTATTTAATAAGCTAGGGAGCTTGTAGCTGCTCTTAATTGAGATCTCTTGTTTAGCTAGAGGAGTTTGTAAGTCTCTCTTTTATTTCCTTTTATTCTAGCTTTAAATAGTGATCTCATTGCTTTCTATATTTAGATCTGCTTATTTGCTTATTAAGTTTGCTTATTGTTGCTTATTTGTGTTTAATTTAGCTAATTAGTCACAATTGTTCATCTGTTTTTGCTTTTCATAACTTAGATCATAGTTTTATATAATCAGTCATTTAAGCTTTAAAAAAACCAAAAATAGTAGAGAATAGCTTAATCTTAGATTATAGCTTAATACTGTTGTTGATTCATGTTTGTTAGGGTAGATTTAAGCTAGTTCTTATCTGGTAGTTAATGCTTGTTCATTAGATTGCACCTTAAAAGCTTTTCTCAAATCTGTCATAGCCTGAAAGGGGTGTTTGGCATAAGCTAAATTGACCAATAAAAGTCAAATGAATTTGTGCAAAATACTTTAGTCAGCTGAGTTTTAATAAGAGATAAAGTTTTAAAGAGGTTTGAGTTCTTAGTTTTTAGTCTAAATGAATTTATGGCTTAATATGCATGTTCCTGCACCAGGGTATCTTAGAGCTTAAAATTAGTTAGCTTATTTCTGTCCTAGGCTCTCTAGGCTTAAAGAGTAAGTGAATTTAGTTTGGTCACACTCAATAGAGTGTGACAAGTGTAGTTGTATCATCAAGAGTGCCTGCACTTTTGGTCTTTGTTTGTGCCAATTGCACCGGCAGTACTAACATCAGTTAGTACTACTGATATTTAAGCCCTAATTTAAGCTAGCA
>BQNB010195778.1:0-11341 GCA_026074375.1 Tanacetum coccineum | reverse complement strand
ACTACAAGTGCACAAGTGTTGACTCTCCAGTAAGGAAGCACGTAGAGAAGGCTTGTCATGACCCTAAATATGTTATTACAACTTACGAGTAGTTCTCTTTTAACAGACTACATAAACATATTTTGTGTATATACAAACAGAACTTGAGACTATTTAGTAAGAATGTTGTAACTAATTTATGCAGATTTTGAGAATGTTGGAAATATGACTAAAAGGGCTGCTTGGCTACATATTTTTGTGAATAAAAAAGTGGTTTTAAAGGATGTTTATTTGCTAGAATTTTTATGCAGAAAAAACATTTTTTGATGTTGATTTTATGCAGAATAATGTTAGGGGCTGTTTGGATTGCTGAATTTTTCTGCAGGAAAAGAAAAACAAACCTGCTTTGGTGCTGAATTTTTATGCAAAAAAAAGTAGCCTTTCCCTTGCTGAAATTTTATGCAGAAAATTGGTTGTTTGGCTGCTGAATTTTGTGCCAAAACATACCTTCAAAGGGCTGTTTGGTACTATATCATCACTTCATAATTTCAGTTTTCCCTATGTAAGAGTTTGTAAGAGATTAATTCAAAGTGCAAAGTCTTTGTATCCTCATATAAGATTTAATTCTTTGTTACATACTAATCAATTTTGAGAGTTGCAGATTGGAGTGGTAAGTGGTGTAAAATTCAAGTTTGATGTAGCAATAATAGTACTCCATAGTTAACTGTGACCAAGTGATGTGCTTTTATCAGATATTTTATAATGTCTCACTTTTATCGAAAACTCGGGAATAGTTGAGCATTTTCCAGTAGTTAGTACTGTATTGCTAAAAAGCTATGAAGTTAAAAATTGAAAGTTTAATTTCCGTTGCCTTGATAGGATCCTAAAAAGGCATTGTTTAACGAGCTTAGGTCTGTTACATTGTACGTTGATTTTTAGAATAGATGATACTAGGATGTTAATGTTACTGAAATTGACAAAGGTTCGATTTTTTTTTCTGTTTCTGAATCGTTTTTATAGGAGCATTATAAGGATCTGAGCTCCAAGCCTTTCTTACCCAAGAAAAACAAAGGCTTCTGATCTCGAGGCTGCTGATTTGATGGTCATGGAATTGTCGTGTAAGTCTGCATAACTAATTTGACTACTTAAGGGGGGGGGGGGGTGTTTAGGATTTCCTTAAGCATTCAAAAGCAATCCCAAACGCTTACATTTTTTCTTACATAATAGCTTGATAAATTTCTTATATGCTCTTTATTTTTTGATATATGAATAGGGCTACTTGTTGGAATATTCAAACTAACAAGTATATTTATGTGTTTCTTGTTACTCTATGTACAGGGACCATTGTTGTATATTTGGAAGTTACTTCCAAAGTATTGTGCCTCTTCTATCAAGTTTATATCTAGAGGGTCTAAAGTGAAAGATGTGTGCCTATAAAAGGAAAGTGTTACCGTTGGGGTTTAATAACTTCGATCACTATCTCTGTCTCTCCCTGTCTCTTGATCGTTGTTCATATGGTTTGATCCCTTTTGCCATAGCCTCTCCATCTCTCTCACGTCATCCACATACTGTGAGAGATGGATGCTGATTAGGTAGAAGGACGATTGTATTATTTATGTTTGAGTGTTGAGTGATTATTGTTGTGAGGAAGGGTGGATCTTCCTAGAAGGGACACCCTTACATTTTTGTTGTAATCGTTGGCTAGCACCCGTTTGGGGACTAGTCTTATTGTATCTTTGATTTATATAATAAATATCACAAAGGGGAGGTTGGTTGTGTGATAATCAAAGGTGTTACTGGTATTGCCTTAAGTATTTTTACATGGTATCAGAGCTACGGCTGTTGATCTAGTGGTTTTGAAAAATTAGGGTTCTTGAAACCCTAACCTTAATTTGGGGGTTTTTCAATTTCCAGTTGTTATTAGCCTATATGGGTTGATCCTATCGCTCTGGGAGTCAATTGAGGGAAAATTATCTTTTGGGGTTCGTTAAACCCTAACTCTAACTTTTGGGGATTCGTGATCTGCTGGTGGTATTGATTGATTAAAGGCCAATCCTCTTCAGCCGTGATGATATTAGTATGTTTGGGTCTTGATTTGGTGATCCTGTGGTTTGTGATTTATTAGGGTTTCTGAAACCCTAATATTTCTAATTGGGGTTTTTTGCTTTGGGCTTTTCTTTACCTCTTGTACCCCTTGACTAAGTGAATCAAGGGTACAGGTGGCTGGTATTGTTCTTCTGCTGCTTAAATGCTCTGTAAGTTGTGCTTCTATCACTCATGTTTCTTTTACTTATTCTTGGATAATTCAAGAGTGGCTAACATCTTGATCTACCACCTCTGAGTGGTATGAATACCTGCTCTGGCCACTCTCTCGAATTCACCCAATCTTTGAGGAACTTAGGTGTGGGAGTTGTTCTTATTTGTAGCCTTGTTTTTGTTGTTTGGTATAATTATTTGCCTGCTGTTGCTTGTTGTCTTTGTTCTATATGTCTGTTATGATCATCTTTTGCAAATCTATATCTACCTGTCTTTGGTTATGTGTTTTTGTGATTTGTGGATTGAGATGTCATTGTCTGTTTAAATCTGTTGTCTGATTATCCTTTTGTTATATTTGGTATTGAGATTGTCATAATGATTATGATTCTCTTATCTGTGCTAAGCTGCCCTTATTGTTTATGTTCTTCATATGCCTTTTAGTTGTATGTGAATTTTTTTGCTGGCTTATTGATATGTTTTATATGTCTTCTGTTTATGCTTCATTGTTGGTTGCTATGTGTTTGGCTAATTGCCTGCTGTTTTTAATATGTTTCTTGTTGTTTGGTTGGCCTATGGTCTCCTGGATCTAGATGTTCTTGCTATATGTCATTGTCTGTTCCCTTTATCTATCCCTTAAGACTTAAACTGAGGGGGGTATCTTAAGGTTTTATGCTTCAGTTTAAGTCTGGTCTTTTGTCCTTGATGTGTAGCTTTGCTTGTTTGGCTTATTCTTCTTATCTTGAATGTTGTTAGTATTTTCTGGTCTTGTTCCATTGAATGTTTGGCAGTTGTTACTTTTATTTATGAGCATGTAGTCAAATGAGCCTGTTGTTGTGTGTGTCATGATTCAATGCGTCCTTGATTCAATGCGTCCTTGATTGTCTGATTGTTTATTTGTCTCTCTTGCCTCTTCATTGGCTATCTATTATCTGTTTGTTTTGTTATTGTTGTCTCTGCTATTGTTTATCTGTTATCAATATTGCCTCTGTTGATCATTGATTGCTTGTTGTTCTTGTTTATTTTAAGCAATATGGTCTGTGTTGCTAGTTATGTCTTGTGGATGTCTGCCTGTCTAATTGTCTTAGTTGGTTCTCTGTTATGCCACTTGTTGTTAGTCTTGCCATATGTTGATCCTTCTTCTGTGTTGATCTCTGCTTCCTTTGCTTGGCAGCTTAAATGGTTGTTATTTGCCTGCTGTTTATCTTGGTTGTCTTTGAGAGATTATCTTGTGTTAATTGGTTCTGTGTTATCTGCCTTCATGTGGTTTATTCTTATAATGCCTGAAGATATTGTGTGCAATGCTATTATGAATATCATTATTCTGATTTATAATCAAGTTGATGTTAAAATCCATGTTTGTGACCTATGTTCTGGTTTGGGAATATTACAGCAATCTGTTTGTTCCCTCTCTAAAATGAAACATAGACTCCTGGTAAATGTAGCTAGGTGTCTTATGTTTCAGGGAGGGATCCATCTTAATTGTTGGTCTGATTATGGGCTTGCCGCCCTTTCCCTTTCTAACAGACTGCATTACTCTGTCTTAAATGACATGTCACCTTATGTATTGGTGCAGAATAACAAACCTAATATCTCTTTTGTAAGATATTTTAGATGTCAATGTGTCCTTATTATTCTGAATAACAGTGATAAACTCACATCTAGATATGATAAATATGGTTTGATTGAGTTTTCTTGTGTTAAAAAGGCCTATAAACTACTTTACCTTTATAACAAGATTGTGGTATTCTCAATAGGTGTGAGTCTTTATCAAACTTCTCTTTCTCAAAATGAGAATCAAATCTGTTAATGATGGTGTCTTTAAAAGAGAAGCTCATATTTTAACTTTCCTTGATATCCAAATATCTATAAGACCCGATGATGTAGAGAGAGCATCATCTGTTGTGGATGGTAGGGTCCCTTCAAGAACTGGGACTGCACAAATGCAGTCTCCTGAGGTGGACTTTGCAATTTAATTAGATGAGTATAGCTCATCTGAGGGCATTGTTTGTTACCCTAATGCAAGTTTTAATTCTGCACCACACTTAAGGAGAAACCTTAATTCTGATAAAGTGCAATTTTGTGTTAGGAAGTCTAGTAGACCCTCATCTGCTAGAATAAATGATTATGTGATTGTCTGTAAGCTGAAGTATAAGAAACTTGTTGATAACTCTTTTCATGTGTTTTCTGTGTTCATGCCTACCTGCTTAATTGATCTTCATAATTTCTTGTGCGTTGTTTGCTCTGTCAAGCTTCTCTCCCTGTTTCAGACCTGAAATGTTTATGGTCTTTTCTTGCTAGTTGCGTTGTTTGTCTGGTCTTATGCTTTGACCCTGAATGTTCTTTGAGTGCTTCATTCCATGTTAATGTGTTGATTTGTTATTCATGATGTGTCTTCATGAATCCTGACTAGTATTCTGTCTTGTATGCAAGTTGTTTAGCTTGACTTTGCTGGTTAAGTCTTGTTTCTATAGGATTAAAATTCCTTGATCATATTATATGTTTTTTAATGTGTTCTTGGTTCCTATGCTTTTTGTATTTGTTTTTTGTTGTCTAGTATCTCTTTGTCGTGTCTGAATAGCTTGCATTGTTGATGTCCTTATTTGCTAATTGCTTTGTTTGGTTGGTATTATGCCCTTTCCCTTCCTAAGTCTTTAGTATGATCCTTGTCTTGTTTTGCTCTCATGTTTGTCTGCATGGATCTTGCTTATTGTCTGTGTCTTGTATTGAATGCAAAGTGAATCTGTCATACATGTCTTTTTAAGGTAAGCCTTGAAGCATGTATAATTGTCTGGTACTATTGACATTGTTGTTTTGTCAGTACATTTGTTGCTGTCTCATTATTGAGTTGTTGTCCTTTTTTAAGGATTTCTTAGGTTTGCTATGTTGTAACCTAGTTCTGATCTTTGATCAGTATGTGTATGGGACTTTATAGTTCCATGTTTAGTGGCTTATGCCCTTCTGATGTTGTTTAGTGGCTTATGCCCTTCTGATGTTGTTTAGTGGCTTATTGCCCTTCTGTTTTGTGGCTTGTGCTCTTCTGTTATAATTATGGAATTTCCTAATGGAATTCTATACTTCTTGTTGGAGAATCATGTGATTCTCAGTTTATTCAGAGTAAGTACTCTGATTTGTTTGTTATTGGTGAATTGTGTGATTCCCTGTTTAATCAGAATGTGTATTCTGATATGTTCTATTGTGATTGAATGTTGCAATTAATCTTACGATAATTCTAGTCTCTTTATCAAAATAAAGGACTATGAATTTTGCTTTTTTATTATAGAATCATGTGATTCTGAATGTATTCAGAGTTTATACTCTGTCTTTTATCTTGTTGGAGAATCTTGTGATTCTTAGTTAATTCAGAACTCTGATTGGTTCTTTTGTGATTCTTTTGTGATTGCAAGTTGCAATCAAATGTTATTGCTGATACTAGTCCTCTTATCTAAAATAAAGGACTATGTTTTCTTGCTATGTGTTTTCTGTTGCTGATTTTCATAGTGTGCTCCTTTTGCTGCTATGGGAAACATGCTTTGTTCTGGTTATGTTTCAGTGGCATTTGTTTCCTACTGCTGCTACTGATGCTGCTAAGGGAAGTTCCTTGTCCCTTTGTTTCCTGTCAATAAAATGCAACTGCATACCTTTAAAAAGTTGTGCAGGCTGTTGTCCTTAACAAGTTGTTATACTTGTTTAGTTTGAGGGAGGGTGTTGGAATATTCAAACTAACAAGTATATTTAAGTGTTTCTTGTTACTCTATGTACAGGGACCATTGTTGTATATTTGGAAGTTACTTCCAAAGTATTGTGCCTCTTCTATCAAGTTTATATCTAGAGGGGCTAAAGTGAAAGATGTGTGCCTATAAAAGGAAAGTGTTACCGTTGGGGTTTAAGAACTTCGATCACTATCTCTGTCTCTCCCTATCTCTTGATCGTTGTTCATATGGTTTGATCCCTTTAGCCACAGCCTCTCCATCTCTCTCACGTCATCCACATACTGTGAGAGATGGATGTTGATTAGGTGGAAGGACGACTGTATTATTTATGTTTGAGGGTTGAGTGATTATTGTTGTGAGGAATGGTAGATCTTCCTAGAAGGGACACCCTTATATTTTTGTTGTAATCGTTGGCTAGCACCCGTTTGGGGACTAGTCTTATTGTATCTTTGATTTATATAATAAATATCACAAAGGGGAGGTTGGTTGTGTGATAATCAGAGGTGTTCCTGGTATTGCCTTAAGTATTTTTTTACACATTTATGTTTCCCAATCCCAATCTCATATCATTAAAATATGATTAACATAATAAACAGAGGATGGCTCACCTGATTGGCTAAATTATAGAAATGAATGATATTGCGCATCATCCATACAGACTTGTAAAACGGGCAGTATTTATCATACCTGTCATCACCCCATTATGAAAGTTTTAACGCACTTGTACATATAATAAAAAAAATAGTGAGCGAAATTGATTATTTTGAACTGCTGCGTGAGAAAAAGATTGGTGGGAGTACTTACGGTGTGAACGCATTTTGAGCAAGATAGTCTTCCCTCAAAAGTTTTGCTGTCTCTAAGGTAATTTTATCCGATTCAGCCAAAGCATCTTTCCCCACAAGCTGAAACAACAATCATAGATATGCATATTAGATTAAAAATCAAACGAGAAAAGCATTTTCTCAAGTAAATCAACATAAAGTAAAAGGCAACATACCTGAACAATTTCGTTAAGATCGTCTTCTCTCTGGAGCACCTCACGAGCCTTTGTCCTAATGTCGATGAAATCTGAATCAAACTTCTCATAGAAGGATTCTAGAGCCTGAATAAGTAATTCTTCTTCAGTAAGATGATAATATAACAAAGTGAAAGATGCGACAGCTAATCAATTTAACAACCCACCGTTGAGTACTTTGAGTAGGAGATGAGCCAGTTTACAGATGGAAAATGTTTCCTCTGGGCAAGCTTCTTATCTAGACCCCAGAAAACCTGATAAAATGTGCAATGGCCTATGTTAGCAAAGATTTGGGACTCCAAATCATATTGTTAAAAGCAGTGACTACATTGTCTCAACCAAGAACCAGAACAAACTGAAAAATTAAATTTGCCTTATAACTCTAGTCTAACGAGAAAAAGGAAATATATAGAACTTCAAATAAAATACCTGAACAATGCTGAGGGTGGCAGATGTAACAGGATCGGAGAAATCTCCACCAGGAGGAGAAACAGCACCAACAATAGTGACACTACCATCACGTTCTGGTCCACCAAGACCCTTTACTTTACCAGCACGTTCATAAAACGATGCTAAACGTGCTGCCAGATATGCAGGATAACCACTATCCGCAGGCATTTCTGCCTGAACGAACACAAAACCAACATCAATTACTTGCATCATACATTCACAAAAACTTGGAAATGACATTACAAGTTAAAATCAAATAACTTGAAGTGACTTAATGTATAAAAGAATAATCGATGAAGCTTTTTGCTATAGAGCAGATCCCTTAGTTATCCATCAAGAACTACAAAAGAACTTTAAAAGATGACCATGGTACCAAACTTTCTCATTTTGTCAGCGTGAGATCTGACTTCTAATGAGCAGCTAAGAATGTTAAGAAATTGATGCTTACCAGACGACCAGAAATTTCACGCAATGCTTCTGCCCATCGTGAGGTAGAGTCTGCCATCATGCTCACATTGTATCCCATATCTCTGAAGTATTCAGCAATGGTGATTCCTGAAGAAGATTATAATGCAAAAAAAAAAATCAGAACTTGTGTATCAGTTAGTTGCTTCACATGCTAAAAGTCCAAAACCAACTACTACCCATTTCCAGCATACACAATCATGTGTGACAATTACCAAGTTTCAAAAAACATATTTAGCACAAAAAGACTATACTCAAAGTTGTGTTACCTGTATAAATTGAAGCTTCACGAGCAGCCACAGGCATGTTAGAAGTGTTGGCCACAAGTGTAGTACGCTTCATGACAGATTCTTCACGACCATCAGGCAATGTCATTGTCAGTTGAGGAAAATCCATAAGAACCTGTTAAGTTATCATACAGTATTAGAAATAAGCATACATTGACAACTTGAATAGAAATTGATTAAAAAAATTGAGTGGGAAGTACCTCTGCCATTTCATTTCCTCTTTCTCCGCAACCAACGTAAACAACAGTGTCTGAATTAGAGTACTGCATGATGAAGGGAAAAAAATAGCGATTATTTATATCGGAACACTATTAGCATCTATTTATTGTGAGGGGGCACCCATCATATATAAAAAATACCTTAGATAGAGCTTGGCTAATAACTGTTTTCCCACAGCCAAATGCACCAGGAATGGCACATGTCCCACCAAGCACCGAAGGGAAAAGGGCATCCAGAACACGCTAATACAAGAAACAGATTATTAGGACTGCATAGTATGGCTTAACGGTCAATGATAAATAGCCAAAATAAACAAAAATAATTTGAAATCTAGCAAGAGATACCTGCCCAGTAAGAAGAGGAGTATCAGCTGCAAGCTTTGATGCAACAGGTCGAGGTGTACGTACAGGCCAAGTCTGTGAAGAAAAACCACATAGAGATTAGAAATCACATGTGCAATTATACTAGAAAACAAAAAGAGGTGGAAAACCTTGAAGCTGGGTAAAAATGTTTTATGAACCTTGATTACCTAAGTCGCCAAGAAGAAGGGCGCTGTATAGAAAATTAGTTGAACTCAGAATTCCGCCACTTGTACATAATTGGTACAAGGTTATACAACGCATTAATTATCGAGTTATCCGCTTGATCGCTGGTCCAATAGACTCATTAGTAGAAATCAATGTACAATGGGCAGGTGCAATATCCAACTACTAACAAAGATTTGTAGAAACCAAGATGATATGGCAAAAGGATTCAAATAAATAATTTTTTTTAACTAAAAAAGAAAGACCTTCAAGGAGTAATGACCAGCTGGTGCAACATATGTTACTTTTCCCATGGCATCGGGTGGTAGAGCAATGCGGTGTTCCACTAAACTGTTCTCAAACACAGTCTGCACAGAGATACGAAGAGAACTTGAGGGCAAAAATATACTCTACATACAAATGGAACAGTAGAATACTTTTATAGTTAAAAAAGGAGTGTTATAACTTACGGCATATAAGTCTCCACCTGTAATAAGATCTCCCTCACCTGACACCACAGCACAAATTCAAATTAATAAATAGCTATTACAGGAATAGTTTCTGATTTCCAAATCAAAAAGATACACAATCTATTCGCTGTCTGTGATTTCAATCATCTCTAGACATTTAGAGCCCCACCAAGATATAAACCCCCTCAAATATTCAGCTTAATATAAACTAGTGAAAGAGGGATTATGTAAATCACCTATTTTCTTAGGCTCGAATTCCCAAAGTATATCTTTGTCAAGAGCTGGGACAGATACACCACGAGGAATGTATACATCACCTGATATTCTTGCAATAGTCTTCAAAGGCCGCTAAATATATAAAAGAAACTGCAGTTATTAACATTGGGAAAATAAAACGATATAGCTGATAAAGTTAAAGCAAACAGTAAAACAAACAGATGTGCCCGAACCTGAATACCGTCAAATATATTTCCCAATATTCCAGGGCCTAACTCCACAGAGAGAGGCTGCAAAAGTTAAAAAGTTATATCAAGCTTGTTTCAATTATAGCAATCCCAAAGGGAGTGATACTGTGAAAATGCATACCTTGTGAGTCCGAAGAACTGGATCATTCACCATCAACCCAGCTGTTTCTTCATAAACTGAAACAATACAAATAATTTCTCAATATTATGAAACTGAAGATACGTAAGGACAGCTTAAAGACTTGTTGCAAGACTTTTATACCAAATTAATAAGATTAGCTATTCGGCTTGATGGGTGAAACCATTGGTAAAGATACGATAACTTGAAACAGAATCCTTTCAAACAATTAAATGTCAAAGTTCGACTGACCAAAATAGAAAGCATTGCATCTTTGGGAGTATAGAAAGTATGACTATCTTATGTACACATTAGCTACATATAATTATGCTTAAACTTGATCCATTAAATCATTTCCAGTTCCGATCATCAAATGCTAGTAGATGGTGACTTGACAGCTTAGCTTTACTTACAAATTTGAAACATTTAAAACAAAGAGCGACAGAAAGTAAGAAAGTACACAAGAGCGTGTGACAGGGTCAATGGTTAGCAAAGGATTGTATAACTGAATGACTGACCGACGCTCTCAATGTCTCTGACAACATTTAAGAATATAGGCTAACATACCTTGGATTGTAGCAGAATCTCCTTCCAAACGAATAATCTCCCCAATAAGGTTGTCATGTCCAACACGAACAAGTTCATACATAGCAGCCCCTCCCATTCCATCTGCAATGACAACTGGCCCTGATACCTGCCAAATCCAAAAGAATGACATTAGTTTTGGCCCTGATAAGATTAAGGAACTGTCAGATGTAGATGATCTGCATGATTCCCTAAAAGATAAACTGGAACTTTGAACAGCATAAATATTGAGACCTATGTACCAAGAGATCATGATATTATCATTTACAAGCTTTTCCATACAAGTTTGTAAGAATCGACTCATTCGCAACTAGATACACAATTCAGTGGTCCTTATGTCATCGTGTAAGCCTCTAGAGCAAGTTTTCTTCGGCCATACAATTATGTAAGACTATGTAACCATGCAAATTAACCACTCTAAAAAGGATATATTTCACCCAATTGGCGTTATAGGATTGCTTTTTTCATAGTAAAATTGATTTGCGCGCCACCAAATTTTATCAATACACCAGTTGCACAATATAAAACAGCACATAGCACACATAAGTGGTGTATAAATCACTTTTCTTTCAGAACTGTTTATGCTTTTAAAAATTAGCTGTAGCATGCCACAAAGTAGAATATAGTGTTTGGATCGGTTTCTGCCCTAAAGAAAAGTTATTAAGTTCTCACTTGTTTCATTGTTTGACAATTTTGTTTATTTTTTGGAATAAAGGAGTAACATAATCATTAGAATCAGATAAGTAGATAAGCAGTTTTAATAAACAACTCTTAGGGGTAATTGGCATTGCTGCTTGTG
>BQNB010195776.1:0-11341 GCA_026074375.1 Tanacetum coccineum | reverse complement strand
TCAAATATTCAAAAGATGAGCGCATTAAAAAAAATTAAAAAGTGCATCGCACAACAACATATATGGGCCGATTTTATTATGACAGTAAACATTATTTTTTTATTTTTTTACACTTTGTTAGTTAACAATACAAATAACACATAACACAAACAAAGATAAACACACAGATAAAAACAAAGAACATAAAGATAAATAAGAAAACTCTTTTTTAGATTTTATAGTTTAAACATAATTCGAACGCAAATGAACACAAACAAACAAGCAATCTAACAAATGCAAATAAACATGAATGAATACTAATACAAGTTTTAAAACAATCTATATGATAATGACACGAAAACAAGAAAATAATTTTGTTTTCAGAAGTGTTGCGCATAAGGAAACTTGTGCGGCGTACTTGCAGTAAAGTTTTCTAAACTTTTTATTTTTATGAATTTTTACTAGAAACTAACAAAACAAAATAATTATAATAATGCAAACACAAAAGGGTAACGAAAATAAAAATGTAAATGCAATAAAAAAGAAAACTAAGAGCACATTATATATATACATATTGTTTTCATGATTTTTATAAACTAAGAGCACAACAACATAAGTGCGGCGTACTTACTGTAACTTTTCAGATATTTTATTTTTCACATATGCAATGCAAGAGAAATAATCAAACAAAACTAACAAACAAACAAACAGATAGCATGATTTATTATATAAACAGGAGCATGCAAAAAAACAAATAAAAGCAAAAACAATTTAGAAATAAAAATCTTTTTGGATTTTTCATTTGAATGACAAACTAACTATTTACAAATTTACAAGGCGTGTAATCAAATAAGATTGAATTTCAAATGATTACATACCCGAATCTAGCAATTTGGGGGTTTGTGTTACCGCTGAACTTAATCAGTCACGAGATGAACAAGATCATAGGACAAAAGTGCGACGGTTTTGGTGTGAAACCAACGTACTTGCAATATTCGACTTAAAAATAACAAGAGAAAACAAGGAAAAGTACGATGCATTCCAACAGAAGTGCGGCGCACTTACAATAACAGAAGACAAATATATCACAGACTTCAAGGATTTGGAACACACGAACACACAAAACATGCACAAGACTAGCAAACAAACTGAGAACAACTAAAACAAATCCCCGACAACGGCGCCAAAAACTTGATGTGTGTTTTACAAGCTTTAAATTTATAATTCTAGAAATACAGGTTAATTGACTAAAAACACAACACGGGCAAGTATACCCTTTCGTGTGTAGTATAGCCTAGGTAAGTCCATGTCGTTCCACATGATTTGTAGCAATTCAAAAATTGTTTATCAAGTAACAAAGCTAAATGATTGTCACATATCAAATAGCCAAAACGTGTGTAACGCAAAGCAAGAAACAAGGCATGATCCACACAACATAATACATAGAGATAGAGCAAGACTTTATATAAACAAATCATGCAAGTTACAATTAAGGATGTATTAACGCATCAAGCATATCTACCAATTATACAAAGGAACCCCTAAGCATAACTAGTGCATTAAGCATGGTTTATATCAAATATGAATACAAATGAATTCCTCCCAACCAGGTCGGTCAACATAAGCAAGGGTCTTAAACATTATTCCACTTGGTTTAATTATAGATTCACTAATCAATTCACACAAGATTAGCACTAAATTATTATAGACAGACAATGCAAAATTCATCAAGACAATAGAGCCTTTCGACTTACTTCTATTGCAATGACAAATCAAAATATAAACAATAATCTAAGTGAAACAATAATGAGTCCATAAGCATTCATATTCACAAGTCATAGCAAAATCATCCAAAACTATATCATGTTTAACATATCGCCAAAACGAATAAGAACCATTATATTATATCCAAATAAGTATCATATATCCAAAGCATATCATACTCAAAATTGTATTCATTATTTAAGTAAGAAATATACCAAAGTCGCTAATGTATGTAATATGAGAACGAAGTACCAAAACCGATATTCCAACTTGTAACAAGCACAAAACCAAAACCCATTGCTTCCCTATATAAGAAACAACCGAAACCTACTGAGATGCCCCGAGAATTAGTTACGAACCCTCTAGATATTCAACAACACATCGCCAAATGGTGTGTTTGGTAACGGGTTTAAGATTGTGACTTAGAAGGATTTGGTGTGAATCCTCTAAATATTAAGATGATATATGTTAAGGTCGTGTGTATATGAGTTTTGTGGTCTAGAAATAGTGGTGGAACAGTGGTGAGTCAGGATGGTAATGGTGGTAGTAGCATGACGAGGTAAAGGGGTGTTTGGATCATTGGGTCCTAAGACCCTCACCTAGTCCCTATGATCTCTAATGAAGTTGTGTAGGGTAATGTGTGTTTACCTGGCACAAATGGGTGATATTTATGGTTTTCTAACACTTGGGGACCAAGTTTGGGTCATATGATCGGATGTGGAGTAAATGAGACTCAACTAAATGCTTTTTTCTGTTACAGATAAAAAGTGCGCCGTACTTACTTATAAGTATGTCGTACTTTGTGCTAGTGATAAGTGCACCACACTTGTTGGCAAGTACGATGGTTTTGGTGCATTTTCAGCTCTTGGATTAAAAATCAATGTTGTAGATAATTGTTTCCCCTTTCCGTAGCCGGTTGAATCAACTCAATCAGAGTTTGTATAACCGAGTTATGACCAAAACAGTAAAGTTGTGTCAGGAGATCTAGAACTTAAGTTTACTTCTTCGTTTAAGCTCCATATATCCGTGTATTCTTCTATTTTCTTCCATGACACGTACCATGAACCTACAATAGCAAATATAATTTATTAAGTATCAAAAGTTCATATAATCAACTAAAATAGAAGTATAAAAGCATTGATAACGCATATAGAAATATGTATAAAATGCGCGTTATCAAGTGTAAATAATACACCAGTCCATGGTCTGTTATTGCTTTTCGAATATGAAATCTTTATGATTGTCAAATCCAAGGACTATGGATGAACACCAAAACCATAAATTATTTTTTCTAGATCTACTTTACCTACCCAATAAGGCACGACTATACCCACTGAATTTGTTATCGATGGGTTCCAAATAGTTGCGATATTCCAACATGAAAAACACTACAAACTGTGAGAAGTGCTAACTGGCTTACAATGAGGAAGATTTGGACTAAAATGTGGATGGTGATTCAAACAAAAATACTCATGAAAAAAATAAATGTATTTTGACTAAATATAACCTTCATCATAGGTTACAAGAAAACGCACAGGTTGAGTTGGCCGAACCCTAAATGAAACAATGAAGTTCCTGCTATCGATGTAACACTTCCATTTTTGAAACTATTCAGAAGTGAAGTAAAGATTTAATAGAAAGTATTTAGATTATTTCAATTTTAATATCAAAGGTATGTTATCCGATAATGGATTCGAAAAAGTGTTAGAAAAATAGATATGTTTTTTTAGATATGTTGTTTTAGATATATCTAACATCTATGAACTATATAAACTTGGAGTGAGGGTATTTATAAGTAGTTGCATGTACTATAGTAATAAATATAAAACTATACAAGAATTACTATCCAACCACCGCTTGTACCAGTGTAATAAATAAAGTGTCAGAAAAATAGATATGTTGTTTTAGATATATCTAACATCTATAAACTATATAAATTTGGAGTGAGGGTATTTATAAGTAGATGCATGTATTGCAATAATAACTATAAAACTATACTAGCATCACTATCTAACTACCGCTTGTACTAGTGTAATAAATAAAGATAGACATTGTTTGAACAATAACTAGACATGTAAAATCATACGATTAGCATAGATCTCTAACCTGTAAACATTCCCTTGTCCGGATATACCAATCACGACATTCCACATCGAAACTATCACCACTATCATAGAATGTAACCACACCGAAAAGGATACCAAACTAGGTAAGACACCGATGTTTACCAAGTTCATTTACAGGAATAAAAACCTACATGGTTTAAAATTAGTAGTGTTAGTTAAAAGGTAATACAACAAAGTATGAACACATTTTTATAGAAGTCATTACCTATTCAATTCGAGTCCATGTTATATCATACCTCTCCCCATTAACGTACCACAGTGGTATTCCATTTTGAAGGAGTAGTTGAACAAAGTAACTGCTAACCATGGCCCAATTAGCATATTGTGATAAATCTATGTGCTTTTACGGCAAAAAAAAAATAAAAATAATATGCCACTAATCTTGTAATACACAAGTGTTAAATAAACGTTCAATATCGGCTTACTTAACCCATTAGCTAACCCTTTCTATGAGGGTCTAAGCAAACTAAAGACTCCTAAAATTGTCGATCCACATAGACCTCTGTAGACCAGGGAAACTTATAACAAAGATGGTCGGGCTGACCAAGATAAAGATCTAAATTGTTGCTTATCCAAATATGTCTATGGAATGTTAATTCGGGAAAGATCGTAAAGAAAAGTGTAACTATATTAGGAAGATAAAACCATGAAAGATCATACAAAATCATATAAAAGAAATTTATACCTCAACCTAAGGTTCAACATATTTTAGGAATTCAGCCTGTCTCGATCAACCAAGCCAAAAGACTGTTTTTTCTTTTGAAACTTACTAGATAATTGCAACCAGCTAGATGTTCTAACAGGTAAAAAATGTGTTCTCTTCTTAGGAGCGCACCGCGCCATTGCTTGTTTCATATGATCAGAATTCATAAACGCGTATGACCTTTTCTTATATTCCTCTTCCCATCTCTTTTTAATTTCAAGCGACCTCTCTTCTTCTAGCTTCAACCTCTTTTGCTCTTCCAATTTCAACCTTTTCTCCTCTTGAATCACTTTCTTCTCTTCTAATAACAACCTTTCTTCCTCTTCCAACCGCGTCCTAAATTCCTCTTCAAGGAGATAATCATATGACAAGTAAACATATCATCAGATTAATGTAGGTTTTAACTAAGATAAACTTAAATAGACCATGTGTAATTTACCTCATCAATCTCTTCACTGGTATCACCATCTAAAGAGGTCCCTAAACTGTTAAAAATGTTTGAGTCAAACAATTCAAGGAAATCATGATTAAGCTCATCGCATAATTCACCGCTAAGATGACAAAACTCATCACTAAACTCCAATTAATCAACAACACCACCATTTATTTCTCGACCAAGTACCTGCAAAGATTATTTACTCCTCAGTAATAGTGATATTGTTATGGATTGTTTATTTGTATAAATATTGTGTAAAAATATAACCTGAATAATAGCCTAAAGTTTGAAGACACGAGAATTTAACTCCTTAATAACACGATCCTTAAGACTACTTATCTCGCTCCTACGAACGTTAGGAATCGACGTAATGATATTTCTACAAAACCTGTTACGTTTGCGTTCAGCAGACACCTTTTGTGGATAAGCATCGAAAAGATCGGGTTTTCTCATAGGAGTCCTTGGTACGTAGTCTTGAAGAAAATCAGTGGTAATTGTCCACCATTCGGATTGGTACTCGGCTAAAGTAGGTCTAAGATCAAAAATAGGCTTCGATTCCTATATTTAATATGTAATACATCAGTGAATTTCGTAAAAAGTAAATAAATAAATGTTAAATGTGTTATTACACTGCCAAAAAGGGTACAACAATCCGATCTTTTAAAGATAGCCTTTTTTGACCATCCTACACCTCTTGGTATAACTTTCGGCACTTTAATCCACCAACGATTGCTCCTTTCAAAGGACTCCAAAATCCAAACCTTCAATAAAGTTATTTATAAAAATTCATATAACATAATAGTAAAAAACTGTCTAACGCTTTTGCCTAAAAAACTAACCTTCAATGCCTAAACAAACCCGGACAATGTATACGTAGGAACATACTTGCATGATTTATGCAATCCTTCAAGGTGCCCACTCTTGTGGTTAGATACTACATTAATAATTTCATCATACAAATGCATCCATATATGCTCACGCCAAAGGAAAGGCATTCCATGATTCTAAACTCCCAACCAGCCTCATAAGTGTGTCATCAACTTCGTTAACCAACAAACGACCCATAAAGATAACCTCTAAGCATAACAAAAGACAAACACGAACAACGTCTATGTCACATAGCTTGCTAAAGTACTCTTCATCCTCAATAACACCAATTAAATCTAGGCTTGTTATGCTTAAACCTACCCCATGCGGGAATACCCTGTCTCTAAATATCATGTCACCTTTAGTATAAGAACTAAAACTAACTAATCCAAACCTAAACCCCATGATCAGAGAAAACTCCCGACAACCAAAATGTAGACCACGTCCATTGACATAATATGTTAAGAGCATATCATAATGAGAATCATTCACCCGACATTGTTTTTTAGCATAAAATCAATAATATGTGGTTCATGATCAAAATAAGCAAAATCTAACCATCTGCCAAAACATGTTGTCCTAAACAACTTCCTTCGTTTGTCATCTAATTTATCTTTGATTAACATAAAGTACTTCAATTTACTTCTTATAATTACTTTGGCTTCATATTCCTAAAACAAAAGTAACAACAAATAAATACTATCAATAATAGTAATAATGCACCATAAAGGTATTTTTAAACATAACATTCCCATTCATTATGAAGGTTCATAACATTCATACATGGACTGACAACACAAGCTTAAAGGACAACATGGATTAAACATAAGACAATGTAAATAAAAGACTACAACATAAAGGAACAACATTACAGAAGCTTAGAAAGAGAGCACATACCACCATAGCTAAACAACAGAACACATCACTTGGAGCGCATTTGAACCACAAAGGAGATATTTTTAAGGATCTTGATTTGGGTCTGACTTATGGCAGTCATAAAATCCCTGGCTTTGGCGAGATCAACATCAATGATTTCCCTCAACATCTTGGCACTCTCAAAAGCAATTATGCTACCATGACATTATAAAGCTCAACAATCAGTTGAACCATGTCCATAACACGTGTAGCCAACTGCTCAGCAACTGGGTTCATATCCTAAGCAAGGATAAAGTCTTTTGCATTTTCACTTTAAAAAAGGATAACCATCATTTCCTTGAGGTTATTAGACTTTGCAATAGTGGAAAGTTCTGCGAGATTAGCCATTTGACTTACAGTTGCTTGGAAATAGTTAATTGTTAGGTTTAGAGTTGGCTATTTTAGGAAAAGATGGTTGTTTGTGGTATGATAAACTTCAAGTGAGACTTGCACTTAAATAGAGGTGATTTAATACTAGGGTACTAAACAAATAGAACAATTAAGAGGGACTTGCACAGGGCTGTCATGTCAATGTGGTAGTTCAATGTGTTATATAATAAGGATTACAATGGCCAAGTTGCACAAAATATTTATCAGCCTAATTAAGGGCAAACGTGTTGTATTTCAATGTGGTAACCCAACACAAATACCACTCAGGCCAAACATGTTGTAGTTCAACGTGGTTAACAATTCTAAATTGTTAAAACACAATTAATGCCCCACATGAAACACCTAAACAAACTGTTTTGTCATGTCAATGTGGTTAACCAAAACAAAGACCAATCATGCACTACCAAATAGACCTAAACATACTTGTCAAACTTATTGCAAAAGAATAACAGTTCATTTAACATACTAGTCTATTTAAAGTTTGTTACAAGGATACTACTTTCGGCTCATATTAGATATACAAATGGACTATAAAATGTGCTATGAAAAACAATAGCTTATGCAACACTTAAGAGGATGCCAAACAGTTGTGTCTTGTCAATGTGGTTACACTAAGTCTTGCAGGAATTAAATGGAAGCATTTCAAAGTCGCATAAGTCATAAACCTATCCACTAGATACTGTCAACTCAAAATTAACTCTACTAAACAGTAACATCCAATTGCATACATACCCAACTCTACTAAACACCCAACTTGTCAACTATTTACAATAAAAAATTACAATAACAATTTACAATTTGGGTCATGTCAAACTTCAATACTAAGACAATGGAATTTAATGGAAGTCGCATAAGAATTAAAACTAAGACAGTGGAATTTAGTGTATTAAACCTACCCAAACTGAACAACAACTACCCTTATCACTTACAACATGCAGTTCATATAAAAATCAGGGTAACGTAAAACAAAATACCCTAGCCCATGATGACGTTCGTGAGAACGTGTCGAAGTAATGATAATATTTCTCGTTTAGATGTAAAAATTACTTTAGGAAAAGTAATAATTAATCTTCCGGATGTCGTATCCACGGTGAGAATTGAATTTGAAATTTACGTTAATGTTCTAATTTGATGCTTGATTATCTTTTGGTTGGTTTTGGTATTTATACTAATCAAAATAATAAACTAAATTAATACTAAGTAATATTTAAAATTAAGCAAAGAGATCGAAGATATATAATAAAAAGGATATGCTTGTCAAGTGAGGTGAATCGATCCTTAAGTGTGAATATAAGTTCTTATCAATGAATTAACACCCGTCTAATAAATTATTTTCTCACAACGTTGGTTTATTTTGAAAACAATTTTTATCAAGATATTAATTACTAGATTAATGCCTAATTATTCTTACGGCTTTTGCCCGTTCGAATAACCAAAACACTAATCTAAATAATCCATAAATTACTAATCAACAATCACTTTTTAATCCACACTTAATTCACTAAACACTACTCACTTAAAAAGCATATATAAGAACTACTCACTAATCATGCTAGCAAACAAATAAGCAATAATAGACATAATAAGCTAATCTAAACTACAACTACTTAATAATGAAATGAGAAAGAAGGTATAACCCGAGTGATGAACCGATAACGAAAGTAACCACCAGATTACATAAACTAAGTAAAACACCTAGTTTATTTCTCTATTAGCTTTTATCTTACTAAATAGTAAATAAAGTTATTAACTTTATAAACCAAAAGCTTAATAAAAAACTAAATAAAGCTCTAAACTCGGAAATCAAACTAGCTTATGAACCCCTAAGCTCCTCGCCAAAGTGTTGGAATGATTGCATAAACAATAACACAAGACACGTTAAGATGAACAATAATAATAAGCTAACGATTATTCTAAGACAATAAGCTAATAAAAATGAAAACTTTAGATCTAAATCCACCCGAAACTAAGTTGTTCAAAACTCCAAAAAGTGAACGCGGATCGGGTATGTTTAAGGACTAGATCTAAACGTTTACCAAATAAGCTCAAAATAAGCAAATCGAATAAGCTCAAAAAGCTTATCCGAAAATAGTACAAGACAAAGAAGATCCGGAAATAAGCAAAGCTTATCCGAATATTATATAAGCTCAAATCAAAACGAATAAGCTAAAGCTAAGCTTATTCGATCTAGGATAATAAGCTTTGAGACAATAAACCAAAACTAGCTTAAATAGAAAATAAGCTAAAATAAAACTTATTTTTAAACTTTATTAGATCAAGACTTATTTTGTTATAAGCTATGAAATTATTTCGAAATAAGTACTTGAATAAAAAAAAGTTTAGAAAATAAGCTAGGAGGTTAGCTTACTTAGAAATAAGCTAGAGAGATAAGAAAAGAAAATAAGAGGATTAGAATTAGAAAATAAGCTCAAGTGACTTCCATCAAAGACATCTTTATTAATAAGCTAAAAAGAGTTGATTACAATAAGCTAAATAAGCTGAAACAGCTTTTACAAAAAGCTAATAAGCTGAAATTACAAAAGAAATAAAGCTACTAATAATTTTGAGTGAAACTATTCTAAACTAAGAACCTACTCCCTTAAATGAGCTGCTGAGCCACTCAAGTTGAGGGCATTATAGTAATTCTACTCCAAACGCGTATTTGAGGAATTTCCTCAAAGGTGCCTTCAGATCTATCACGTGTCTCAGCCAACCACATCCGGACACGTTGCAGTCTTCTAGAAGCATTTATTGCCAATCATTGGCTCGGACCACGAGCCAATGATTGGCTCGTTTCCCATACCTACGACTGACGCGTCTTCAGGCCACGTGGCGCTATCTAATTGGTCGACACACTCTGAACCTTGTACATACCTCGTACTGACATTCCCTTGGGACCCAAACCTGCGACCTGACAACCTGCAATTTAATCGTTAGTAGTGCCATGTGTCACCACCAGAGTGGTGCCACATGGCATGTGGGTCCAACTGCCACGTCATTGCTGACGTGGCAGCGGATATAGCGGTCAACGGTCAACGTTAACCAGGTCTGGTTATCGGGTCGGGTTTAGATCGGGTCGAGTCCGGATTCGGGTCGGGTTGCCACGTGGCACCAGGTATTAATAACCCAGCTAAGGCTTCGCCCGAGTCGTACCTCCGACCTCCCGAGCAAACGCTCAACGGACGCAGCAAGTCCAACTGAGCTGAGCTCAACTATCATAAGACATATACAAATAAATTGTATATATGTGATAACAACTAGGGCCAGGTTCATTTATTAATAAGGGTTCAAATAAAACGTGACAGGGTCCAAATAAAAAAGGTTCAGAATAGAAAGGCCGGTACCGTTAGACTCGTAATTTCATGCTCTTTCAATGGAGTGCTCGGGGAATTTTTCTGAGTTTCGTTTAAATCTCGATAAATGTGAAAACGTCATCGAAAGACACCTGAAAATTACCCTTTTTGCTTTGTTTTCAATCCTTTGTACATGCAAGACATAATAACACATACCAAGCATATTTGTAATATATTTTTGAAGAATACAAGTAATCTTTGATATGAGATGGGAAGGAACTTAGTGAGAGAGAGTGGAAGGAAGGATGTATTCTAGAGAGAGAAAGTAAGAAACATATAATTCATAAGTGAAATGAAAATACAAAACCAACCAACCAACACCTTCTCCATATGTGAAGATGGTATTTATACTTAGTGAGTTGCCGGTTGGGCCTTGGCCTACATGGGCTTTCCATGGGCCTTGGACTAACTAGCCCACTAAGTTTCCAAATATTGCTATACGAGCCATCTACCGATATCTATGAAGTGACCGAGACTTTTCTAGGAATTTTGTATTCCTAACAATCTCCCCCTAAGGGAGGTCACTTCATGTTACAAAAACTTAAACCTAGCATACTATGCTGAGTCTTAATTCTTGTGCTCGCAGACTTAAATTTCTTTCTTTTCTTCTTCTTGTGAATATGTTGTAGTGATCTTGACTTTTAGGCTGGAGCACATTCCTTTGACTTTAACTTTTATGTGAATATGTAATCTTGAGCACCTTGAAATCATCAACTAAGCATAATCTCTTTTCGACATCTTGTAAACTTTGCCATCTTGTGAACTTGTGACTTCTGGACCGACATGCTCATACCTTTCTTGATTTGTT
>BQNB010195775.1:0-11341 GCA_026074375.1 Tanacetum coccineum | reverse complement strand
GACGTGTAAACGGTTTTCTCTGCCTGAAAGGAGCTTGTTGACATAGTGAAATTTCGAGTAGGATACTCGGGGAGTGGAGTAGGGCGAAGAAGAGCTTCGTAGCCGAACCACTATAAATCTTGGTTTCTTGGTTTGATTATTCCTTCTCTCATCTCTTTATATTATTGTGATTGTTATTTACTATTAGTTTAGATATTTACTTGGTTGATTCATATTGTTGGTTGGTTAAACATACTAATGGAATCTAAGTATTTTGTAAGAAAAGTTTTAAAATGAAAACGAACCTGTAAACTATTCAACCCCCCTTCTAGTTTCCACACCATGTATACACCGCCAAATATGCCTATGTATCCAAACTCGAATCCCGCAGGCTCTTTCGCAGATTTAACAGGTTCCGTAACCCCTTTTGTCCGTTGGATCGAGGATTATCCTCTCCCGGATGGACTAAAAATGCCTTCCCACATTGGTTCTTATGATGGAAAGGGGGACCCTGATAATTTCTTGCACCTTTTCAAATGGGCCTTTCGCATGCAAAAATGGTTAATGCCCGTAACTTGTCACATGTTTACGTACACCCTCAAAGATTCCGCCTAAATATGGTGGAATAGCCAGAAACCAGGTAGCATTCTCAACTACGAAGATCTAAAGGCTAAGTTCCAATCCCACTTCAGTCAGCAAAAGAAGTTTACAAAGATGCATTTAGCAGTCCACAACATCAAACAAAGAGAAGGAGAAAGTACCAGGGCCTTCGCTACCAGATATACCGATGATACTCTACAAATTTTAGGTCTACATGAAGATCAGCGTATCTCTGGTTTTTTTTCACGGTTTAAGGACAAGAAGCTTGGTTGAAAACCTCTCTACAGACCTTCCATCCACTTATAAGGGTCTGATGGAAAAACCTACACATGGATCGAAGCAAGAGAGGTAGCAACTAATGGAGCTCTAAGTGATCGAAGGGAAAACTTCAAAAGATCAAAGAAGTCCTCCTGGGACAATAACAGAGGACAGAAAGGCAGGGACAGGTTCTCCCCCTACCGAGGACCTAATCATGGACTTCTTTCTAGCCTGTCCAAAAGCCCAAGAGAGATCCTTGCCACAGAAAAGGTAGCTAGAAGTTTCGAACAGCCTCCTCGTATGTTTGGAAGTAGACGATCACGAGACATGTCCAAATACTGCCACTTCCACGAAGATCATGGACATGACACCAATGACTGCCGCCAATTAAGAAGGCAGATTGAAGAAGCTGTAAAATCAGGGCAGCTTTCCTACCTTGTGAAAGGAATCAAGAAAGAGCGAGCAAAGGCCTCCGAAAATCAACGAGTAGAAGGGAAAAAAGACAAAGGCACTACGCCAACTGAAGCACCTATACTCATGATAAGGTAAGGGGAGTCCTACACAAGGGACAACACATCCGAAGACTTTATCTCCGAAGGAAAGGAAATCACATTTCCTTTAGTAAAGAAGTAAGCAGTAATTCCCGCAGGCCAGACCCTCCCCGGTCCATAAAAATGAAAAAGCGCTAAGATCTATAGAAGAGAGGTAGGCCGGGTGCACATAGATAGTGGATCTTATGCGAGGTCATCTATGAACATTACTTCATGAAATTAAAACCCTCCATTAGAGCATCCAAGATAGACTCGAAAGTCCCTTTAGTCAGGTTTTTAGGATAAAAATCCTGGTCTAGTGGAGAGATTCCCTTCTGAGAAATCACGAAAAGTTGACCCCCCGTTTGGCAAGTAGGAAACCTCCCTTTCATCATAGGTCTTATTACCGGTACAATATGTTACTAGGAAGAAATAGCAATGCATAAAATGGGAATTGTAGTCTCCACCATCCATGGAGCCATCAAATTCCACACTGCCAAAGGAATCGGCAACGTGTGTTCCAACATATCACTGCCGACAAGATAAAATAAGGAATGAAGAAGGTTAGAGAAACGCCCCCAACAAGAAAAAAATAGGTTTTCAGATGCACTAAGGCGGAAGAAAAGGTAGTCATCAATGATAAATACTTAGAGCAAACAGTCACTATCGAAAATCAGTTACCGGAACACTTCAAAGAAAGCCTATGGGACCTCTTGAGGTCCAATGCATATGTATTTGCATGGACCCATGCTGATATGACGAGGATTCCTAGAACCATTATGATCGAAGGAAAACCTTTCAAAACAGAACACAAGTTGAATGAGTACAGCCAATCAAGCAAAAAAGACAGAGTTTAGGTCCCAATCACAACATAGCATCTTGTAAAGAAGTGGAGGAGCTAACAAAGGCATGAATACTATAGAAGGTCAAGCATCAGACATGGTAGCACCCAACCCGTCCATGGTAATGAAAAGTGACAGAGGGTGGATGATGTATGTGATATATCACAGATTTAAACAAAGCTGACCCAAAGAAGACTGCTACCTCTACCTGAAATCACTTGGAAGGTAGAATCTTTCATATTGTTCCGATTAAAAATGTTTCTTAAATGACCACAAGGGTTATCACAGATACAAATGGCAGACTGAGACGAAGATAACCAGCTTTCTCGCAGGATAAGGGTTTTTACTTTACCAAAAGATGCCGTTTTTTATTAAAGTAACGCTAGAAGCAACATAAACAAAGACTAGTAGACAAGGTTTTCCATGATCAAATCAGGAGGAACCTGGTATTTTCTATTTTATACATATCTTTTATCATGAAAAACAAGCCCAAATAACCAAAAACATAATAAAATTGCAAATATATGCTTGTTTTTGTGTTTATGTATGTGCAGGTACGGATATTAAAGAAATGGACAAAAGAAAAGACAAAACTAGACAAAACCAAGCACGAGATTGGAAAGAGCGCAAGATTACGAGTCTAACGGTGCTTTCGGATTTTATTGGGTCAGCCCGTAGCCCATTTAAATGGGCCAGGCCAGCCTATTGTTAACTTGGCCCTTTAATTAAGCTAAGCTAATTTAGGCACAAGATTTTAAAAAAAGATTTTAAGTTTTGATGATTGTGATATCATCCAACTGTCATGGGCACGTGATGGATAAATAATTCTTAAAGAACCATGTGACCGAGCACTCAAAATGATGGGCGAATAAGAGTGATACACATGGCGATGATACTCCAACTTTCAAATTCATCAAAGGTGTGAGTATATAAAAAAACATGTCCTCTAACTCACGTGCCCAACAATTAATACAAGAATAGTCACCGTGTGAGTCCTACATACATGAATATGGCAACTGGATCAATGCCCACGTGGTCGAGGAAGCAAAAGTTATATCTTTTGAACAAAGAATTTGAACCAACAGACTAAAATGCTGCGTCACTTATTATAAGCCAAAGAAGTCCACGTGCATCCAACTAACGATGAACATGCATTAAACATAGCGCTCGATCACGCCATAGCTGTAAAATCGAATACTATAAGATATAATTCACACTCCGCATCACTGTTCCTATTCCTAATGACGTGTACTCTACCTCAAGTGAAGAGTCTTCAATACTACCAATAGCAAGAGTAGCATTACTGATCCACTCTACACACAGATTCTATACACAGCCATTAATATCTCACCCCCTTTTACTCACACGCTATGAATCTCATATTCTACTAGGACGAAACAACGACGAGCTCAATTCTCTTCCGCTTACGCATGGGGTGAGAGTCTACACTGAACAACAACACGCTCTCGGAGGTAATTAAACACACATCCACGGTTAACACAGAGATACAAGTCAACCTCCGCGTAGTTTCTTGACACTCACTCTTACTACTATACTTCTACGGTGTTCTCCAGACAAGGTTTACCGGTTAGCATATTTTAGAACGCGAGGACAGGGCTTAGATCACTCTTTGGTTTTGTAATAGCTTAGCTTATATTTATCAGCGACTCTTTAGTCCTTGTTGACTTTAACTGAGTAGAACCCGTGTAAAGTATCACACAGCTTTATATTGAATACTTTCGTGCGCGGAGTATTATTAGACTAGTTTTATCTGCTTTTATTGTGAATTACTCTCGAATTGGAGATCGTATGTTCTGGCTTCTATTTCTCTCTTTATTATATATGTGGTCGCGATCAAACTACTCTTTGATTACTAGTTGGTTTTTCGCCGCGCGATCTGAATCGTTTATGTGCTTGAATATTGCATTCATTCAATTTATCATTATTATTTTCATCACAGGTTTACACTAACAATGCATTACTTTGGATTTGCGGTTACAAATTTTAGTCATCATTTTATTCTCATCTAAAGTAATCTTTTATAAGCGACTTTAATTAGTCTTACAAATCATAGCGTATTTATAAAAACTGGTTTGTCAATATGCACAATCATCTATTAAACTATCGATTAAGACATTTCTATTGTCTTCAGATACTATTATATCCTTATGAGAGTCCAATAGTAATATGCGATTGCAGAATCTTTGAGCTTAGACGGAGAGAGTACGTTGTCATATGTTCTGCTATTGTTCTTCTAAGATCGGCTTTAATTTACAATACATTTCTTTGTTCATATCTTAGAGCTATAACACATTACTACACTAGGACTAGCTAGAATTTCGTAATGAATGAATCGTTATTATATGATTCGAGTACTTATTCCTAAGACTGCTTTTTAGATAGTATCCAGATTGCGATATTCTGTCGAATGATACTAGATATAGCGTAGGCCCGTTCTAGAGGAATTTTCAACATGCTGTATTAGAATTGACAACTTATTATCAAATAATAATTGCATCTAAAGTTTCTATCAGGATACATTAAGTAGATATTTGTATTCGTAACATTTGAAGTCTTCCTATAATCTTGTACTGATAGCTGAGCAATTTGATGCTTGTCTAACAATGAGTCAATCTTATTAAGTGTAGGTTGTCAAATCTTCTATTCTTTTGTCCTATCGTTAAGACAAAATCAAATTGTTAAAACTAAATCTATTCCAAAAATTAGTCATTCATGACGTTTAATATCTGAATGATTTGCCTATATGGGACTGAATTTGCAATTTACACTTTGTCTAGATGAGGAACTTATTTCCATGTTTATCAAAAACATGAGGTTACACGCACTCAGTTGTGCATCAGACAATTTCGGTTCTCTTACTTAGCAAGACAATGTACTTCTCTATTAATAGCGTGATTATATACTTTTAATGTAACCGTAATGGTGGGCGCAAATGTAACATTGTTATAATATGTCAGTATTCTTAGTTAACATACTTTTACTGTTTGTTCACTTATTTGTTTTCAACCCCCGTTTCAATCGAGAATGTAAGAACCTAGGTCACTACACCATCTGTGGTGCGGCCGAAGCTTTCCAATAGGTATTACAAAACTTTGTAACATTGACTAGAGCACTGACAGTTTAACATTTATTAGGAGTTTGATGAACAAAAATCGACTTAGTGCGGAGATTACGTCGTTTACATATATTGACGGTTCTTTGTTAGGTCATTTACACAAACTCACACATTCGTCTCACTTCACACATCGACACAAAGTAACGCAAAACACTTGACTAAAAAAACAATCTTACATACACTAACGCGATTTCTGACAGAAAAATCACACACAAAATCTGCACTTATTTTCTGCTTACTTATTTTATGAATCATTACTTTTGGTAGTCGCTCACGAAATGCGTATGTAGATTTAATTTTTGTCGTTAAATGCTAATGTTTGTGTAAAATGTTATCTTTGTTTGTTTAAAATAATTATGAAGACTAGCGAGTGTGTTAATTAGTGCTTGGTTAAGTAATAGTGATTTGGTATTAAAGTGTGGAATTGAAAGAGGGGGAGGTGGGGGGGGGGAGGGAGGTGAGGGTAATTAAGAAATAATAGTGGTTCGAGTGGGATGGGCATGTTTAGATTTATGAGAGGAGAGATCTGTAGGAGTTATAGGGGGAGGATCAAAGGGGGAGCAGAAAAGCACGAAGAAATAGTCCAAACTATACATCTAGTATTATTATCTTCTTAAAGGTAGAATTTTTATCTTATTATTATCTTTTTTTGGGAGTCAATAGCGTGAGAGCATAGATATACCGAGGGGGGGGGGAGGGGGGGCGGGTGGTGGTGTGGGGGTTATTTTGGTATCTTGTCTAAAAGTAAAATAATGGTGAGGATCATTAAAATACCCTTGGAATATTATTTCTTCACAACAGCTTGAATTGAAACTCTTTCTCACACAACACTTTACAAGCCTCAAATAGTCATTTTTTTTATCTTTAGATCAATTTACGCATAATCCTTGTAGTTTAAATTGCTTAGTAAAATTCATAAGCATTAAGTATTAAATTGTTTTGTTAGAATTTCTAAGCTTGTTCTATATTCTCTCAATTAAATACTGTATTTGTTTTAATATTGCTTTTACTTGGTTTTAATTGTCTTAATATACCTCTTGCTTGTTTTCTAGTCTTTATTTACTTTACAATCATTAATGTCAAGTAAGAATATTATGAAGGAAGGGGGCCAGCGATCAAATAGGAGATAGCGATAATAAGTGTAGCGCAAGGCCTGGTAGCGAATGGGGGTCTCGGGAGAGAGATATGTCGGGGGGTGCGGCGGGTGGCGCGTCATGGGGGGCAGGCGTGTTGTGGTGTCGGAGGTGTGACGCGGTATTGTTATTAGACTCGTGGAACTTTCAATGACGTTAATCGCGTCGAGGGAAGGACGGGTCTTCAGTATATGGTACAGCGGCTTAAGTTTAGTCTCAAAGTGAATCGAATTCGTTCCGAAAGGGGGGAGGGCCGCCCGATCGGTCTTAGCAGTACCCGATACGTACAGGTAGACATTTGAATTATGCGGTTAAGCCGTGCCAAGACTTTATCTTGGACCCGACTGAAATCTTACAGCAACTTAGAGATCTTCATCATTCATTGTAGTGTCATTCGATTACTGTTGCGGTGTAGCATAAAGCGTAATCGGACGGATATACGTTACGATAGTTATATGGTATTAGTAGTGTTTCTAGTACAAGTAATAAGGACGCAAACACAAGAGATCAGCACTATGTTCAGAGAGGTAACAGACATCGTAACGGATGACGAAGGATTAAGTATAAGAAACTCGTTGTGAGCGTTAAATTTATGTTCACAAGTCATTCAATAAGCTTACAGCTGAATAGAACTACAGCGGAGATTTATGTTTTTGCGAAGATCCTTCCCCGTGAAGTTTAATATGCTTTCATATTGTAAAATATGTTCTAATATAAAAATAAAAAAATCCAATAAATATTTGACTTCTTCTTATTTTATTATTTTTCCTTTTCCTTTATAAAAAACCCAAAAATATTTTCCTTTTATCTTATAAAAAATAAAAATTCCAAACAAAATTTTTCGTTTCTCATCTTTTCCTTATGTATTATTTGAAAAAATCTATAAATCTTTCTCTATCTCGAGCCTCTTATTCGTTATTCTTTACTTCATTTACCTCTTATTCGATAATTCTTTCGACAAGTCTACATTTTATCAACTTCTACGGGTGTGGAGAGCCATTTGTCGGTTCATTTTGTCCACGATGTAATCCGAATTCTTTCGATAATTCTCAATATTTTTCCGACTACTCTTCACAACCCCGGTACGAGACAAATATTTGTGAGTTATGTGGAAACAATGCTCATTTTGGTTACGATTGTCCAACACAAGTTCCGTTTGATTATAATCCGAACCCGTGTTTCGATCAAAACTTCGATAATAATTTTCCACTAACTTCACCAAGTTTTCCACAACAATACCTTTGTTGTGAAAAAACTGCGGTGGGTCCTCATGAAACTTAATAAGTGTCAACCGTTGAACAAAAAATTCTATGAACCTAAATTTGCTATAGATACAAATACTTCCGTTTTACTAAATATCAACTCCCCGCAGTCTCCCGACCATCATCAATTACCTCAAGAGACGAAGTAAACGAAATTTGACAAGCACGTGATGAATTAATGGAAGCTATACAAGCCTTTTTAAAGGAGTATGATCATAAACCTCCTAGATGTGACAATTGCCATGGCTTTAATGCTAGCTCGAGGAGATATTTCTTAAGAATTTAAGTAAGCTATGGAAAGAAAGCGAATTCAAACCTGAATTTTACAAGCGAAATTGCGCTTCTTACGCTTATAAACGATTTGCTAAATACTTAAAGGAATTCAACAAAGATAAGAAGAAGCCGACACTCAAAAGTTCTATTCCATATTGGAATTTTTCTATGACATGACGATGAAGAACTAAAGACATTTATGAAAGGATGTGATTCACAAGCTTAAGAAGTATAGTCGAGATCTACAAATCTGGAATAACACCAAAGTTATATTGTATAGCTTACAAAAAAAAGTTTTTGCGGCAGACATTAAAGATGCTATGCGATGGACAGCGCAATATCTACAAGAGGATATTCTAAAAAATGATGCATAAACTCCTTGAAGATGTTGTGAAATATCAGAAGAAGATGATTTTTCATGATATAGAATTACCCCAAGCTGTAATCAGCCGCCTTTTCTACTTTAGATGAATGACAAGCTGATCAGTAACTAGTATATTGAGAAAAGCCTAAAGCAATCACATCCGTCTTACCAATCGCGGAACACCGATAACTCTCTAAAGTATGGACTGAGGCATCTTAGCACTAGATGTTTAGAGAACCTTATCCCTATTCAAGTGAGTTCAAGTATATTCCGGACGAATATGGTAGATGTGCCCGTTCTGTGATGATTTCTATCTACATTGATCCTTTGAACGCTCATTTACTAGATTTTTTATCCGATTCCAACAATGATGATACTTCAAGTGAGACACGAATGATTTTAAGGATGTCCGAGTATGTTAGCTTTGAGAGGAGGTGAATGATGAACAAGAAGAGAAAGAGATCTCTGATTTAGGAATATTTCTTCAAGATCCAAGGACATAATTTCGTTCGCAGAGAAAATTGTTGAAACATCCAACTCATCTTATTTCTAATATCGAATCTTTGAAAGATAACCCTACTCCGGATTGTGTGCTCGAGTCTCCTTCTTCATTTCCTATCCCCGTCACGTGAATTGAATTTGTTCTTTGAATGAAGTCGATACTACTCTTTCTCAAGTTGGATAATTCTTTACCCGAGATTCGAGATCTATATACGATTGATATACGAAGAGACAAAAGAGGCAAGTACCAACTACTCATATGACTAATAACTCTCTTCCCGAGTATGATTCCGGGTTTTCTTTGATGTGTGAGCCCGATCAGGATAGGGATGACTAACGTTGGTTATTTTTCTTTATTAATTCAAATGACTTTTCTTTGGAAATTCTGGAGATTTGAATCATTACCATTCGCGATCGCAATTCTTCGTCCTCCACCGGAACCACGCGAGAAAAATTGTTGAGTATTTCCTTACATTTTGAGCCATAAGTGCTCTTTCGGCGTTAAAGAGGGCCCGTTTTTAGGACATCTCATTACCAAGAAAGGCATACAAGCTAGCCCTTCGAAGGTAAAAGCTATCACTGATGTCGAACAACTAAAGACACTCAAAGACATACAGAGCCTCAATGGAAAATTAGCAGCCCTCAGCCATTTCCTATCAAAAGGCACCGAAAGGTCTCTTCCCTTCTTTAAAACGAATAAAAGCTGCACAAATAAAAAGAACATACGGTGGACGCAAGAAGCAGAAGCAACACTCCAAGAAATGAAGAAATTTGTGGAGGACTTACCAACGCTCACAGCACCGATACAGGGAGAGGTTCTGATAATGTACCTCTCGACTTCGACATAGAGCATAAGCGTAGCTTTATTTGCAAAAAGGAAAAAAGAACAGGTTCCTATATATTTCGTAATTAGAGTCTTACAGGGGGCTGAGCTCAACTATCCAGCACTAGAAAAGCTCATACTAGCGTTGGTACACGTAGCGAGAAGGCTGCGAAGATATTTTCAGGCACATACAGTAATAGTCCTAACCAATTCGCCTATCAAACAGGCGCTAACGAAACCCAAGAAATCAGGACGAGTGGCTAAATAGGCAATTGAGTTAGGAGAGCATGACATCGTAATCCAGAAGAGGGGTGACGACAAAAAAGAAACGTCTAAAGATTTTTTGATCGAAGTACCCCTTGAAGACAGTAGAAGGAAGGACGGACACGAAGTCCAAGAACACTAAACTAAGCTGCGAATGGAAGCTCTATACTAACGGAGCCGCAAGCTCTGACGGCTCAGGCACATGACTGATACTGATAGATCCCAAAGGAAAAGAGTATACTTATGCTTTACGCTTCGGATTTGAAACAAAGAACAACAAAGCAGAGTACGAAGCATTATTGGCCGAGTTGCGAATATCACAAGATATGGAAATCGTATGCTTGGCGATTTTCGCAGACTCTCAGTTGTTGGTAAATCAAATAAAGGGTACCTACACAGCCAAGCAACCAACGATCAGAGAATACCTGCAGAAGACAAAAGAGGTTTTGAAGGGCTTTGACAGCTATATAATTGAGCACATTTGAAGGAATCAAAATAAAAAAGCTGACGCATTAAGCAAGCTGGCTTCGATGACCTTTGAACACCTTACTAAAAAAGTGCTAGTCAAAGTCCTATCAAAGAGGTCAATAGAAGAAAAAGAGATCCTACAAGTTGAAACCAAGGAAGAAGAAAGTTGGATGACTCCTATCCACGAGTACTTGGTAAGCGGTCTATTAACAGAAGATCCAAAAGAATCTAGGAAGATCAGGGTCAAGGCACCTCAGTACAAGTTGATTAGAGGACGCCTATACCAAAGGTCCTTCTACACACCATGGCTTCGCTGTGTAGCTTCACCACAGACTGACGACATCGTAAAAGAAATACACGAAGGTTCATGTGGTTTTAACGCAGAGCCACGCTCAATGGTGGTCAGAATTACGAAGCAAGGATATTATTGGTCGTCGATGTACAGAGACACCGCAAAGGTAATTAAAGACTACAAGAAATGCAAGGAGCAATCTGCGATAAGGAAAGCAGTGGAAAACGGCGCAATAACAACTGGAAATGGATGGTCGTTCAGTCACTAGGGAGTCAACATCCTAGGACCTTTGCCAAAAGCTCTCGGAGGCTTAAAATTCTTGGCAATAGCCGTAGAACACTCCACGAAATGTGTAGAAGCAACGCCTCTAACAACTATAAACGAAAAACATGCAGAAAGATTTTTATGGGAATACGTAGTGTGCAGATTTGGAGTACCACGAACAATCAGCTCGAAAGACGAAAAACATTTCTAAGAGGGTATATTCGCAGATCTTTGCAAATAATTGAGAGTCACACAATCCTTCTCCCCTATCACATAGCACATGGAAATAATGAACCATATCGAAAAGCAATTGACTCGAAGTCAACAAGGATGGGTGGATGATCTAGCTCAA
>BQNB010195773.1:0-11341 GCA_026074375.1 Tanacetum coccineum | reverse complement strand
GATGTGCACCTGATGAAGATGAAGGGTTTATAGCCAAAAGGGGGAGGCGTGCACCGAGTTCAAACATGGACTGCTGAGACATCTGTGGGTGTATTGGTTGGTTAATAGGGAACCCTGAAATGAATGGTTGTTGTGCGGATAAGCCAGTGACCTGCTCACGGCTAGGTCCGCGGTTGTTGACCATTGAGGGACCGACACCTGGCAGACCTGTGGGTCTGGTTCCAAATTAGGGGTTGAGGAGGAGACCTCGCTCGGCTGTTACCCTTTGTCTTCCCCTCTCAAGTTGTTCACCCTATTTATTAATAGACTCTCAACTTCGGCGAATTGCTTTAGCTTCAACTCTAACCTTTTCAACTGCAGGAAACAGGTGAATGTTTAAACACAAACAAATTTCTTTTAAATAACTGGGTAAATGTACACAAAAATAGAGGTGACAATTTTGACCCATTCACATTTGAATGAGTCAGGTCAGGTTATGTTATATATATATATATATCTTATAGGTCAAATGGGTATCAAGAACTTTAGCAAGAAATGAAACTAGCCAAATGGGTCAAGCGGGTCGACAATCGTTAATGTGTTTTTAAAATAAATAAAACCTCCAAAAATCATCATGTTCGCAACTAGATTAATGCTGAAGTAACCAGATTTGACATACTAAGCATTTACAATAAACTAAAAAATTGGACAAAAAGTGCTGGATCAACCCAGTCTAACTTGTTTCGACTTGTAATAAAAACTACCTGTTTTTACCTGCTACCCAACCCACCCATGTTCTCCACTTGAAACTAAAGATAGTACAACATATATGTAACATAACTCATTACAAACAAATCATCGAAATGGGCAAAGTTATTACTTCGGCAACTCTTAATGCTTCATATACATATTTGACAAGAATAACTTTTTTGTGGAAAAGCTTGGGTTGAGGTCAATATTTGATATCTCTCTGTACTAGATAGAATAACGATTATTAACTAGTCCATTCATTTATGTGATGAGTATTAAACATGTTCCGAAAACTATTCATGGAAAAAGTTCATGGCTTACAGGCTTAAAATAAAGAGAACTCCAAGGCCACAAACTCCTTTTCCTAAGTTAATATGTGTGCTATTGAATATTTCGATTTTATTCAAGTTTAATTAGAATCAATCTAGTTGTTGTTCAAGTAGTTATAATTGCTCAGTATCCGTCAATTTTTTGTATAAGTAAAGGGGATCTGTTGCATAAACACTGATGGTGTTATATTAAGGTGATGTTAAAATAATTATGTATGTTTTTTTAATGTGCAGTATAAGCAAGATGAGGTTCTCATAAAAAAATTCAGCGTGCACATATGTTTTTGGTAGACATGCATATATGTCTCAACGAATTTGACGAGAAAGGGCAATTTGCATATGTGTAAAGATCGTGCATATATGTTATTCTAGTTGTTTTGGTTTAAAATTGCATTAGTTGTTACTAATATGATTAAATATTTAATTTATATCTTTTGTTTTGAAACAGGGATTGTGTATGGTGCTTTATAAATACGTCTTTGATTGAAGTTTACGTGGCCACCGAAAACATACATGTTTTTTGAATGTGTGCACCTATGTTTTATTGAATTTGATGAGTAAGCGCAACGTGCACATATGTTCTTAGAAGACGTGCACATATGTTCAAATGAATTGGACAAAAAAGTAAAGAGTGCACACATGTTTCTTCTGAACGGCGTTCACATTTATATTTAACATGATACTTGTACATAAATTGTATTGTATAGATCAAATTTTGTGTACATTATATATGTTGTTTGTCTGTTATAAAATTTTAGAGGTTACATGTGTATGTTTATGGTCATAAATTTCAAAAGTCAAAGAATGTACACCATGAACATATATGCAATTACCATATTAAGCAAATAAATTTCTTGAAAGAAACATATGTAAATTTACAATATTAATAAAACACAAATTGATTCATATTTTTTTGACTTGATTCACAAGTAAACATCATTTAATAGTGAATCGAATCTATAAATCAAAAATTTGATTCACAAATCAATGCTAAAATCGAGTTATGCCAATGATTCCTTAAATTTGTATAGAAGATTCAATATTGTACTTATATCGCAAAATCGAGAGATTTTTTTACATTGATTCAAAAAAAATTTACACATTTTGAATTATAATCACATTAAAATGAGTTTTACTCTTGAAAAACTTGAATCAAAGTTAAAAATCTATCATTTTTGAAAACATTCTCAATCTTCTTAAAATAAAAACCTTCTCAATCGATCCGGATTCTATATATATATATTATTTGGAGAAGATTGAGAAGGTTTTCAAAAATGATAGATTTTTAACTTTGATTCAAATTTTTCAAGCGTAAAACTCATTTTAATGTGATTATAATTCAAAATGTGTAAAAAAAAATCGAATCAATGTTAAAAAATCTCTCGTTTTTGCAATATAAGTAAAATACTGAATTTTCTATATAAATTTAAGGAATCACTACCATAACTCGATTTTAGCAATGATTTGTGAATCAAATTTGTGATTTATAGATTTGATTCACTATTAAATGATGTTTACTTGTGAATCAAATCAAAAAATATAAATCAATTTACTCAAATGTAAATTTTTCAATCTTCTCAAAATAAAAATCTTCTCAATGGAACCGGAACATATATATATATATATATATCATAATGATATATATATATATAATATATATATATATAATATATATTATGATAAATATAAATATAAGATATATTTTTTAAGAATATATATTCAAGTGACAACATGCATGATTTCCATTATTTAATTATAACTTTTAGGATCACGGAATAAGAAACACTTATAAATAGTGTCCAAAAGGATAAATTCATCGTCTTTGATTTTTCACCCGCCCCAAACCAAGCTTAAAAACGAAATGATTGTTAAATACAAGTTAAGATGCTAACACTACTCATAAATGCTAATTGTGTACGCATAGCTACTTTCTGCTCTCTTTAGACTAATTACTCTAAGAATTTTAATTTTTATTAATTGGTGACAAATAAATTATGCCTTATTAATAAATGTAAACCCCGGTTTTAGACCATAATTAGTTTGAAATCCTTTCCTAAAGAGACGATATGGTGAGAATAAGGTCCACATTAAGGTTCTAATTTCGCATGATTTAGGGGTTATCCTTTTTATTTCATCCGAAACAACTCAACTACGAGTCCAGAGACGGAAGCTTTATTTAGATAACCTCGGAGTCAAAATTTGGCTTTTTTATTATTATTATTATTATTATTATTATTATTATTATTATTATTATTATTATTATTATTGCTACATTATTATTCCATGGTCCTTTAAACAACTGTCACATCGGTATGCGAGCCGACCATGATCCAGGAGTCTTATTTCGACCAGGAGATCCTTGACCTTTTTTAAAACTGCCACATCGGTATGCGAGCCGACCATTGTCCAATAAACTTTTATCAATCTCGGATTTATTATTATTATTACTTCCACCCTTTAAACGACTGCCACATATGCGAGCCGACCATGGTCCAGTGGTCTTATTTCGGCTTCGTTTTATTACATGTTATTATTATTATAGCTAAATTTCAAGTCCTGTGGTCTTTTAACTACCTAGACAACGGTAGCGAGACGTCAGGAATCGATAGCCTATTTCCCCACAACACTGACAAAACCTCGATGTGTACCTTACTTTCACCAGAAAGAATCTCTATGAAGGGATTTAAGCTAAGAATCGCAAAAACCAAAGTAACTTTATTTATTTAACAAATATACAACGTTTATTAAGCTGGTGGGAGCAAAAAGCCACAATTAACCTCTATGAGCTCTAAAGAGATCCAACTACTCCACGCTTAGCATCTAACTTATATTAAACTCTATCATTTTTCGTTCTTCGCAAATTTAAAATCTTTAATAAAAAGATCCACGAATGCTTAGTCTAATAAAATCAAACCTTGCATATTTAAAGTCTATTATGGAAACTTGCATACTCTTGGCTTTTTCAAGCTAGAATTCGCGTTTTAAGCTTCTTGTATAAAAGACTTGCAAAAGTTTAAATTTATATAGGTTAAGGGGCAAGCTTGAGCGCAACATGCTTGATCAAGTCAAAAAAAATTCATATTCTCACCGCCGGAAAGTCAAAAATTCGTGTCAAAACACTTATTTTATTTTTTAAATTTTATAATTTTGGCATAAAATCACATATTTTTGGTATTTTTGGTGGCAAAACGGGGTTACGTAAAGACAACACAAATGCAAGTAAGATCAAATCAAAATATACCCCCCATACTAGAACTAAACATTGTCCTCAATGTTTAAAGGGTCTCTACGTAAATCTAAAGCCGTTTATTAATTATGATAATAGATAAATGTTAATCAATAAGATCTAGGATATTGGATTCCTATATATAAGCATGCTAAAGATTGAAGCTCGAGTGGACGATGGACAAAACCATGAGCACGAGAGTCTTCATAATCCGGGCAATCCTGAACATAAAACACAAGCCACGAAACACGAGAAAGGAAGAGGCGAGCCTCCTCACATCACACTTATTAGAAAATTGAAAAAGAAGATAGAAACACGGGTTGCCTCCCGAGAAGCACTTGTTTTTGTGCGAGTCTCTATCTTAAATCTCCCCGAATTCCTTTGTCCTTGGGGCAGAAACAGAAGAATGGAAAAATCATCATCGGACTTTCATATGCCGCCGGCTCTAAGGAATAGAAACTATAAGCGGAGATGTTGGGGTCAAAAATGGTGTCCTCACTCCTAGAGGAGAGAAGAAGAAGAAGAGAATTCACAAGATAGGTAAGATAAAGAAGAAATATTTTGATAACAAATGTGAGGGAAAAATAATGGCGATCCTCAAAGGTAAACCTCATATTTTCCTTAATCTTTAAATCATTAATATTAGGTTCATCCTTTAAGCTTTTTGGGTTATGATCTAAAAATACCTCGGGAGGGAGATTAGGTATAGTGTCATTAATAAACAAACTCTCAAGATAGATTATATCTCCCTCCGAATCATGATAACCGTCCTTAATATCCGTAGAAACATCAGCATCGATCTCATCAATATCGCCTCCTGGGTCGAAGCACTCATCCTTATCGAAAAGAGGTGTGACTAGCAAAGCCGGCTCATCAAAGTTAGAAACATAAGAGTCCTTACTTTCGATATCCTCTAATACCTCATTAAAAAGAGGATTTATGCCACTAGAGATGTACTCCTCATCAAATTCAAAAAAAGGGTTCGAATAAATTTTTAAAATTTTCCTTCGAAACATCCTCCTCAGAAAGTGACTTGTCATCACTAGAGGTAAAATCATCATTAGCATCGAAGAGAGGATTAGAGAAAGTCACAGAATTATCCCCTAAAACGTCAAGAGGGGGAGAATCATCAATCGAAGATCTTATCATTTTAAGTTCCTCAAAATTAAGTTCTTTCGAAAGGAGATGAGATGATGGATCATCATTTAATAACTTCTCAAGTAGAAGAATGTCTCCCTCCGAATCAAAGTCGGCATCACCAATTCCCGGTGGAAATGGGTCAACAAGAGCAAGTTCATCGGCGAACTCCTCGAGAAGAGAATCACTAGTCTCAAAAGGTGTGAGACTAGGAAGAGAATTAGAAAGAGGAGTGGTACTGCCACTATAGGGATGAGTTAATTTCTTTAACACTTCAAGGAAACGATCATCGCATGTGATGTCAATGAAATTAATCGTATTAATCGACTCATTTGCATACTTTTGAGGATGTTTTGAAGTGTTATCAGTATGAAAGATTAATTTTTCATCCCCGTCTCTCAAAATAAGCTCTTCTCCGAACATGTCAACTAGAGCACGGGTCATCCTCAAAAAGGGTCTCCCTAAAATAAGGGGAACACGAGGATCGACATCGTAGTTGACGACAACAAAGTCAGCTGGAAAATGAAACTTTCCTACTTTTACATCTTTGGCAACTCCAACCGGATAAGCAACCGATCGGTTTGCGAGCTCAAGAGTCATGCGAGTATGAGTAAGTTCTGGGAGCGAAAGCTTCTTCCATACAGAAAAAGGCATTAAGTTGATGCTAGCGCCAAGATTGGCCAAGGCTAAGCACTCATCTAGCTCCAGAAAATCACAAGGAATAAGAAACTTGCCGGGGTCTCTAAGTTTTTTGAGCAACTTCTTAAGGAGCACCGCCGAACAATTTTTATTTAATGGAGTATTTGCCAATTCAAATAATTTCTCCTTATTACTAAGGAGACTCATAAACGTAGAAGCGAATTTAGGCATGTGAAGAAGAGCATCCGCAAAGCTAAGATCGAAATGTAATCTTTAAAAGATTTGAAGGAACTTCAACATTTGATTATTAGCTTTCTCTAGGAGCTTTTGGTCATTAAGCCTTGAAGGATAAGGTATCGAAGGTTTAGGATTAGGCTTTGGAGCAACATCGAGTTCTGGAATTGGAACTTAGACAACCGAAGGTTAGACGTGTACGGTACTTGTAGTTTGCACCTTGTCCTTTGTCGCATCTGGTTCATGTTCTACTTCCTTTGGAAGAGGAGAAGAAGTAGTTGGATCGTAGGTCCATCATAAGAAACACCACTTCGGGTAGTAATATCTTTCAAGTCACCTCTCGGGTTAGCAACGGTATTACTAGGATGTGATCCCGAACCCGAGGTACTATTCATTTGAAAAAAACTGCTCATCGTGTTCTTTATATCATTATTTAACTCATTGCTCTGATTCCTTATCGTAGTCTGGACTTCATTCTTAAATTTCGCCTTCATATTGTTTATTTGATTTTGCATAGCTCTCATATTAACATTATTAGTCTTCATGTAGTTCGAGAAATCATTCAAAGGTCCAACTTGATTTTGATTAAGCGGAGCTTGAAAATTAAGATTCCCTTTATTAAAGTTATTTCCTTGATTTTGATTGTATCCTTGATTCTGATTATATCGGTTCTGATTGTTCTGCACATTCGGTTGAGGAAAACTGGGTGGTCTTATTTGATTGCTAGCATGATAATTAGTTTCTCCTTGAGGACGGTATCTATGACCTCCTTGATTGTAGGTCCCTGTGGCTGCAAAAGCATTAAAAACGTTGCCCTCGGTAGCAAGACACTCATAGTAAGGATGTGGTCCACCACAAGTAACACAAATTTCTTCTATAGTTTTAACGGGAGCTGGTGAAAGAGTCTTGTTTTGAAGAAGCATAGCCTTAATGACATCAGTAAGAGCGGTAATCTCTGGTAGATAAGCGGGAGTAGAAGAAGTAGTACTCGCTTTTGAAACAACCGGTTTGTTTCTTGAAGTGCGAACTTTTGACTTATTCTCGATAATAGTTAAAGCATCTCGAGGAGTACGGTTCAAAAGATTACCACCGGCGGCTGCATTTAGAGAATCTTGACCGGATTGTGTCAACGCATTGTAAAACGTGTCAATTTGATGCAATTCCGAAAAAACGTGGTGTGGGAATTTACGTAGGAGATCTTTAAATCGGTCTCATGCCTCACTAAACGTTTCATCAAACCTTTGTTGAAAATTTGTGATGTCATTCTTGAGATTCGTAGTCTTCGAAGGAGGAAAGAAATAATTCACAAACTTAGAAACAAGATCTTTCCATGTATGGATAAAACGAGGGGGTTCTTTTTCAAGCCAAATCCGGGTTGCCCCCTCAAGAGAAAATGAGAAAAGCATCAACTTGATAGCATCATGTGGAACATTCTTGCACTTAAGCGTAGAAGTGATCTTGTTAAACTAATGAATATAAGAATGGGGATCGTCCCTCTCAAAACCATGAAATTGACTCGAAGTTACTAGCGTAAGTAACCCGACTTTTAACTCAAAATTTTCAGCAAGTATAGGAGGAAGAACAATCGCATCTCCGTAACCCTCGGTGGGTGCTTGGAGTAATTCCGACATAGTACGTGTATCCGCCATAGTAGCAACGGGAGTCTCTACAATAGTTCGAAGCTCGAGTTTGACTATTTGCTTGGAACGTCTAAGATTACGTCGCTTCGGAATCGTAGAAGATTCAACTATTAAATTCGATGAAGAGCGAGTGTGCATGCACTAACAAAATAAGAGAAATAAATCTAAAAGAAAAATATTTTTTTTAACCGATAGTCAAAAGTGCACGGTAGCTCTCTAGAAAACGCACAAAGAAGCGGATGAGCGGGTAAGCGCGAAGCGTTTTAAAAACCTTCTCCTTTCAAGTCGAAGTTCGTAGGATCAACCCTCCTTATACCTCTCTTATAGTTTGTTAATCTAAATGTGAGCCGATTAAACAATTGACAACACAATTTATTTTTATGGTTTTTTTATTTTTTGGTATTTTAAATACTTTAAGTATTTATTGTGTTTTAATAAATCCAAAAAAATAAATCGAGAAAAATAAAATATTTTTGTATTTTTATAGTTTTATATAACAGAAAGTGAAAAATAATTAAGAAATGTAAAACATATATTCACAAAAAACGATAACTTCACGGGGAAGGATCTTCAATGCACTAATCTTCAAACCTCAACGCGATAATCGTAACACACTTTCCCGGCAGCGGCGCCAAAAATTTGATTCGTGTGTATTATATATATATATATATATATATATATATATATATATATAGGGGACCATATATATCTATATAATATATATAATGAGACCGTCTTTGGCAGAACACTTTTTGGCAACCTACATAACCACTTTGGACCAATAAAAAATTAGTATATTATTAAGTGTTTTTCTTAATTCAAAAGGGTATAATAGGAAAAACACATTTTGACTTTTTTTTTGAATGTTTTAGTTAAAAAACGTTTTTTTTAAACCTCTTAGTTTTAGGAATTATTATTTTATTTTTTTTACTTTTAATTTTTTTTCCAACATACAAGTTTCAAAAAAAAAGTGCATATGTGTTTTATTAAGATTGTAAATTTACATATGTTTCTTTCAATAAATTTATTTGCTTAATATGGTAATTGCATATATGTTCATGGTGTACATTCTTTGATTTTTGAAATTTATGACCATAAACATACACATGTAACCTCTAAAATTTTATAACAGACAAACAACATATATAATGTACACAAAATTTGATCTATACAATACAATTTATGTACAAGTATCTTGTTAAATATAAATGTGAACGCCGTTCAGAAGAAACATGTGTACACTCTTCACTTTTTTGTCCAATTCATTTGAACATATGTGCACGCTAAAAAATTTTATGAGCACCTCATCTTCTTTAACTGCACATTAAAAAACGAACATAATTATTTTAACATCACCTTAATATAACACCATCAGTGTTTATGCAACAGATCCCCTTTACTTATACAAAAAATTGACGGATACTGAGAAATTATAACTACTTGAACAACAACTAGATTGATTCTAATTAAACTTGAATAAAATCGAAATATTCAATAGCACACATATTAACTTAGGAAAAGGAGTTTGTGGCCTTGGAGTTCTCTTTATTTTAAGCCTGTAAGCCATGAACTTTTTCCATAAATAGTTTTCGGAACAGGTTTTATACTCATCACATAAATGAATGGACTAGTTAATAATCGTTATTCTATCTAGTACAGAGAGATATCAAATATTGAGCTCAACCCAAGCTTTTCCATAAAAAAGTTATTCTTGTCAAATATGTATATGAAGCATTAAGAGTTGCCGAAGTAATAACTTTGTCCATTTCAATGATTTGTTTGTAATGAGTTATGTTACATATATGTTGTAGTGTTGTACTATCTTTAGTTTCAAGTGGAGAACATGGGTGGGTTGGGTAGCAGGTAAAAACAGGTAGTTTTTATTACAAGTCGAAACAAGTTAGGCTGGGTTGATCCAGCACTTTTTGTCTAATTTTTTAGTTTATTATAAATGTTTAGTATGTCAAATCTGGTTACTTCAGCATTAATCTAGTTGCGAACATGATGATTTTGGAGGTTTTATTTATTTTAAAAACACATTAGCGATTGTCGACCCGCTAGATATATATATACATATATATATATATATATATATATATATATATATATATATATATATATATATATATATATATAACATAACCTGACCTGACTCATTCAAATGTGAATGGGTCAAAATTGTCACCTCTACTTTTGTGTACATTTACCCAGTTATTTAAAAGAATTATGTTTGTGTTTAAACATTCACCTGTTTCTTGCAGTTGAAGAGGTTAGAGTTGAAGCTAAAGCAATTCGCCTAAGTTAAAAAAGTGTGAACAACTTGAGAAGGGAAGACAAAGGGTAACAGCCGAGCGAGGTCTCCTCCTCAACCCATAATTTGGAACCAGGCCCACATGTCTGCCAGGTGTCGGTCCCTCAATGGTCAACAACCCCGGACCTAGCCGTCAGCAGGTCACTGGCTCATCCGCACAACAACAATTCATTTCAGGGTTCCTTACTAACCAACCAATGCACCCACAGATGTCTCGACAGTCCATGTTTGGACTCAACCCACGCCTCCCTATTTCGGCTATAAACCTTTCATCTTCATCAGGTGCACATCTCATGTTGAGACACGTGTCGGGAAGTAGAACTGGTTTTGAACAATAAACAGGATTTAGCTTAAACTTGAAATCTGCAAGCATCAGGAGTGAATCTGCTATATGGTGTCAAGGTATTTTGAACAATAACTTAACCAAGGTATATGGTACACATCCCATATTAAATCTCTAATACTACACACGTCGCAACCTTTAGCCGCACATCGAATAACATATTAATAAAAGCAAACCAATACACAACTCCATTAATTCAACTGGAATAAAACCAACTTTTTTCTCGACATTATATGGCTGAGCCGAACAACATACTTCGTTAGAAAAGTTACAGTTTGACGGTTTCACTACTTTGACCACTGAAGTCAAATTAATTACTAACCAAATCTAAAAGTTTTATGTTTTAACTACCCTTTTTCCCAATTGCAACATGTTAATAATCTATATTCTTTATAAAGTTAAAAGGTTGTCTCATTGACCCCTAAGTTAAAGTGTATGGCGTACCCTTATATAACGGACTAATGATCTTGTATTCAAACTGAACAAGAGATTAAATACGAAAAAAGGAGAGAAATATAAGAACCTGTTTTGATTTTCGTGTTCTCAATTACTACATTTTTAAATGTTTTTAAACGGATTTTGTAATCATAACAAGTAGCATAACATGTATGCATTATTTTTATTTATGTCAAATAAATAATATAAAAACACAATACATCATTTTTCCTATGTTAAATGTAATTGATAAGTGCTTAATTACACATATCTTTTACCTCTAAAAACGAGCTTAAATGACCAAAAACAGACAAAAAC
>BQNB010195768.1:0-11341 GCA_026074375.1 Tanacetum coccineum | reverse complement strand
TCGGGAAAAAATTAGCCCGTCCCAACGCAAATTTTTTTTCCCCGAATCATACAAAAAAAGAAAATATTAAAATTTAGCCCCGCCATAACGCATCGCCCAAAAAACCCCCCCGAAACGTAAAAAAATTATTCGGAAAAAAATTAGCCCCGCCGCAACGCGCGGGTTCTTTTGCTTGTTATATACATATACTATATATTTGGAAAGAAACGACGTCGTTTTACGTCCGCGAAAATTGTTAGCCCAGCCCAAGATAAAAAAAAAACTTTCGGCCCAAAGTAGATAAAAGAAAAAAAAACTTACAAAATAACCCCTCAACTTTTAACTATTTACGACTTTTTAATATAATAAACTTTATTTATCAAATATATATCACATATCTACCGACTCATTCAAATTAAAAAATACACGCGGAAAGATCTTCGGATTGCGAACAAAAAGAGCCCAATATTGCAATGCTTCCGACAAACGCACAATTTTATAAAAAATGTTGAAGTTTAATATAAATAAAAGAAAAAAATAAAATTTTCAAAACGTACCTTCAACTTTTAACTATTTACGATTTGTTTTATATAATAAATTTATTTATCAAATACATAACACATATCTATCGATTCATTCAGATAAAAAAATACCCGCGAAAAGATGTTCACATTGTGAACAAAACGAGCCCAATATTGAAATGCTTTCGACATAAGTACGATTTTATAGGAAATGTTGAAGTTTAATATTCCGTAATTGTTAAAAAAAATGGTTAGTGAAATAAATAACTTGTGTTCCATACAAATCAGGCTCGCCGCAACGCGTGGACAGATTTGCACTCAATATTCATTCGAAACAGATTCGCGAAAAATTATGCCCCACGGCTACGCACGAGCTATGTAATCAAATCGTACAAAAACAAGCATCGCCGCAACGCGCAAAAGGTTCAGCTCTTATGCAATCAAAAACCGCCCTACGTTAAGCCAAAAGAAAATTTTAAAATTTTTTTAAAATAAAAAAGAAGAAAAAAAATTAACGCCCCGCAGCAACGCGCGGGCAATCATGCTTGTTATATAACTATAATAAAACAGCACGTCACAATACCAACTTACTGGAATAAAAAATTCACCCACGCACGACTCTCAATGTAAATAAAAAATAAAAATATTTATATATTTTAAAAACACACCCGGAACTTTAACTTATTTAAGACTTTTTTATATAGCATACTTTATTTATCAAATATGGAGCGCATATCTATCGATTCACCCGGGAAAAAATGTCATTGAAAAGATCGTCGAATTGCGAGCAAAACAGCCAAATATTGCACCGCTTCTGACATGTGTAAGATTTTATAAAAAATGTTGGAGTTTAATATATATATCAAGGTTGCAAAAAACGTGAATCATTAGCCGGGCGGTCGACCACCTTGTAGCTTGTAATCGGTTAAGGCGGGATTAATCGGTGATTAATCGGATTGGCATTTTTTCAAAATTTGGGTATTTCCGGCAAGTTTTTTGTATTTCCGTCTAGTTTTAGATATTATTGGCAAGTTTTTTTCTAAAGAACAACTTGTAATAGATTTAAACAGTTAATATAATTGATCAAAACAAGTTTACGGTGAGTTTTAGGTACTTCCGGCAAGATTAGAAGGTTTTTTCGCAAGTTTGACCTTCGTTGACCACCGTTGATGGCCGTTTACCACGGTTGACCTATTTGTTTGACCCAGTTACATTAATCGGCAAGGTTGGTGGCCTTGTAGTGTCTAATCGGCGATTAATCGGCCTTGTAGACCTTGTTTTGCAACACTGATATATATTAAAAAAACCAATTTTCAAAACGCACCATGAACTTCAACTTACTTACGATTTTTTTTATATAACAGACTTTATTTATCAAATATGAAGCGCATATCTATCGATTCATTCAAAAAAAATATCACTGAAAAGATCGTTTAATTGCGAACGAAACACGACGCTTTTATAAAAAATGTTGAAGTTTAATATATATTTATAAAATATAAAATATTTACGAAAACAGCAATTTAAGGTCCATAGTAGAATGAAATGGATGAGCCCATTCATCAAGGTACTTGGTACATCCGGAGCGTATAAGAAGTATCATACACATTGAGACATTATATCGGTGGCCAGAATAGAGAATGATATAACAATCTATGATAGTAAATTGTTCCAGACTTTGTTTAAGAGGTGAAGGCTGCAATGCCAAAGACTTTTGGTTTGCTGCAACAACCTAGATACTTGAGTGAAAAAGGTTAAAATTACCATGCATTTATCACTAAATTTCCAAGTTCCAAGAGTGGGGAGAAAAAATGAAAAAAATATGAATTTGGGGTATGAGTCGCGCTAGACTGACCAAGTCACCTTATATTTCTAGCTATACGAGAAGATTACAAGAGGAGAAGTTGGCAAGGATTAATATTTATGAAATAGTAGCAAGGAATGGAGTTCCGGTGTCGATCATCTCAGATTGAGATGGAATTACTTTGTGGTTTTGGCAGACACTGTAGAAATCATTAGAAACACGACTAGATAATGTACGACTTATCATCCTTAAATGGATAGACAAAGTGAGCGTGCGATTTGGACTTTGGAAGGTATGTTAAGGGCGTGTGTGATTAACTATGGTGGTAGATGGGGTGTCCACCTACCGTTAGCTGAGTTATCTTACAACAACATCTAATCCTAACGAGCCTTCAGTATGCTGTTTGAAGCCTAGTATGGGGATGGAAATGTAATCACATGTTTGTGTGGGGCAGAAGAATTGAGAAGTAGTTTGTGTACCGAATTGGTGCAGGAAACGACTGATAAAGTAGTGGTTATAAAGGAAAAGCTCCAAGCGGCAAGAGATCGTCAAAAGAGTTATGCGAACAGTGGACGTAAGATGACAGAGTACGAGGTTGGAGAGAATGTATTGTTAAAAGTGTCACCGTGGAAAGGTGTGATGCGTTTTGGGAAAAAGGGTAAGTTAGCACCGAGATATGTTGGACCATTCGAGATCCTTAAGAGGATCGGCCCTGTAGCTTATCGGTTAAGATTTCCTGAGGAATTGATTGGTGTACATGACACATTCCATGTGTCAAATTTGAAGAAGTGTTTGGGGAATGCTAATTTGCATGTGCCGTTGAATGAAATCAAAATCGACAAGACTTTACGTTTTGTTGAGGAACCTGTAGAAATTATGGATCGTGAGGTTAAGAGTTTGAAACGTAGTAGAATACCACTTGTGAAAGTTCGTTGGAATTCAAAGCGTGGTCCCGATCACTTGGGAACGCGAAGACTATATGAAAGTTCCTAATATCCTCAGTTATTTGTTGATCATGCGGTTGAACCAACTAGTTAAATCTCGGGACGAGATTTCCATAAGGAGGGGATACTATGACAACCGTGGTTTGAGCAGGTTAGTTTATACCTTTAGAAATGGCTAAGTGTCCATTTTGTATGTTTCTTGTGTGCTATGTGTTCTATATGTATGTTGAAGTGGTTTTACATATGTTCATGATGTGCATTTTAGAGGTAAATTGATTATCTTATTTTGTTAGCATTATGATTTTGGTGTTAAGTATTCCATTGTTTCGCAAGTGTGGTGATAATGTAAATTAAAGACGTGTCATGCATTGCTAACATCAATTCTTGGTTTCTAAGAGTTAAGGCGTTATAAGAAGGTTAAGTATTCATGAAAAAGAAGCATGTGAGTGAAAATGGAAGTTCGCAGTAGACTTTCCATAAAATAGAAGTGAGATGTGAAATGAAAAGTTATTTTTAGAAAGTCTAGTAGGTGGCGTTTATGTAAAAGAGGTTTTTAAACAAATAAGACTTAGGTTTTATAAAACTATAAGTAATGTAAGTAATAGGGTAATTAATAAATAAATAAATAATAAATATATAAAATAATGAATAGGGGGGACGATTGACATATACAGTTTAAAAGGATTTAGGAGTTCTAAATTTGTAAAAGTGGAATTATAGGAGGATTAGGATACCATTTAGATATATTAGAAGAAACCTAGTTCACAAATAACTCCTCCCCTGTCCATCTTTGTCAAAATCATAACCCCCATAGCCAAAGAAATATCGACCTCCATTGTTGATCTATGGAAAACCTCAAGAATCGTTGTTTAGGTTCTAGCATTCAAGGTAAGCATGTTAATCCTATCTAATTTATATATTCATGTAACCCTAATTATGATGGATCATTAGGGTTTAACACTTTTGTAATTAATGAGGATATGATCATGCTAGTGTGTTTGTGGTTTAATTAGAATCGTAATGGTGCAATCAGTTAGGTATAAAACGCATTAGATCATGATTTAGGTTATGGCAGATTTTTGGGTCGTGTTCAACGAATGATATCTTGATGATAAAAATACGTATTGATATGTTTCTTGAGCCTATGAATAAGCTCAGAGAGTCTAGTTTTCAAAAAGTCCAGCCACAAAGGTTTTGAGGTCAGGAAGTTAGTCAAATAATTTTTTGCAAGAAAAGTTGTTAAAACAGTAAATACGGGTCAGATTTGGGTCTGATTTCTGGGAGTAAAACCGCTACTTAAAATTGGAATTAAGCTTATCCAAAACACAAAGGTCAAGTTCTATATGTCTATTAACCTCACACCAAAATTTAGCCTCTGATTAGTTGTCTAAGTAGGGTAATTAGGGCCATACATTTTAGTGTGCAATCAGATCCGAATTGGGACAGTTTTGAAGTTGGATTTTATTTGGAGTAGTGGCACATGTAGTGAGCACTTGGGAATCACAAGGTAGTTAATAAACTCATAAAGGAGCTTAGATGATTTTTGGTATAATTTATAAAGGTCAGCAAGTATGGGTTTTAAGTTGGTTAAGACACGCTAAAATTCTGCATTTTTGGATAAATTGTAGTTAACTAGTATAATATGTGGTTAACAAGAATGGTTAAGCTGGCATGTTCGGGGCAACCCCATGATGGTTAATAAAACCCTTAGACATCCATCATATGAGTGTTACATGGACTTAAGCTTTTAGCTTGGTCGCGTGTAACACGTTTGTGTTTGTATTGTGTAGCTTGTGTTGATATTGTTTGGAAGCTGCTTGTGCATCAGGTGAGTTTCATAGCCCCTCTTTTCTTATGATTTATTGGGGTGGAAATGATGCAAAGTGTTTGGAAATGTTTTGATTACTGTGATAATGTGTTGTCAAAGATGCATGGACTATACGTGACTATTGTATGTTGTGTGCTACATTTTTATGATGTGATATTGAGAATTGCGAACTAAGTCAGGGGGATCACCTACGGGTAAATCCATGGCCTTTTTAGTGGATGTGCTATGGCCTAGCGAGCATGAAAGGTTACTATTGGAGTAATCTATGGCCTGGGCTAAGGGGGTAGCGACCAAATGGACCTTGGTATGATATAGATGTCCTTATGGTCGTTTTGCTGGTATGTTGGTGTGATGAACTAGATTTGTAGTTTAGCCTGTAAGATAGTTCATTTATTTTCTTGCAATTGTTTTCTTATTATCACAGTAATTAATAGATGGGATTTGTTTATCGTGTCCTAAATCTATGACTCTCACCAACAATATGTTGACGTTTTAAAATCATTTTCAGGTAATCTTCTTGGGGAAAAGGAAGTTAAGGAGGATGGCTATGAGACCCGGTATGACCATTGCATGCGGAGTCTAACACCTAGATTTTTTTATTTTTTTGCATTTTAATTGTTCAAATTTGATTGTTTATTGGATGGTTTAAACGTTGAAATATGCTTCCTGTGGTATGACTTTGCTACGTAATGCAAGACTCCTATTATCTTGTGTGTAGATAAGTCATGACACATTGTGTTCTCATTTGTTTAACTATTTTCATTAGTTACTCTCATTGTTGACACCATTGTGTTATGATGATATCCATGATGTTACGCCTCGTGTTTCCACCTAGGTGAGATGTGACAGAGGTCGTCCCAAGAGCTAAGTGTTAATTACTCTTAATTTGAAGTGTCAAGTTTTGAAGTAGTTTTAAGATTGATTTTGAGATAAACAAGAAAGTAAATATGCGGAAATTAAAAGAGATATAAGTTACCAGGGAGAGAAGCATGCTAGCCTAGCCATTCAATTACTACCGTTATAACTATGTTTTCCTGTGCAATGTTACACCATGGTTTCATTAGTGGTTTCTAAAGTCGACAGACCTGAATATATATCTTTAGTCTGCCATATAATTCTCGCGATCCTGAATCCCCTGAAAGTCACGAAGGTAGGGCAACCAGGTTATAGTGATTAATCCCAACTATCCAAAGAACAAGTCTAATAACCTATACAGATTATTAACCCTCTCTGAAAGAGTTCCTGTGCTTTTTAAGTATATTAAGTGATAGAGGCGGTAACAGGGTTAGTTCCTACACTAGGGTTAGAATAATCATCCTTCCCTAGTACCCTGCTAATCCCATGTTCAAGTGGTAATCTAATAACAGGATTAACATGATCTAAACCACCCGCAATACTACCAAAACCCAGGGTTACACGATAGTTAAAAGGATATCCAACGAAACCATGATCTAACAGGAAACAAACATTATAACGATAGTAAATTCATGACCAGGCCAGCACTTGAAGTGCTTAGCCGCTCATGGCAACAACAAAGCAAGAATTAATAAAGATAATCATGGATGGAAAACTCATAATTCTTACAGAAGTTGTTTATGAACGATTAAATACAAAAGTAAGTTAAAGTGTGATCTCCCTTGGACTTCTGTGAATTCTTCGAGCTATGGAGGCCTTGACCACCCCTTAGATCTGTGGTGGAATGGTTGATATCAAATTGTCTGAATGAGGCCTCTATTTATAGATTTCGAATAGTTTACGGTGTACCTTTAGGGGTTTACGCCGTAAACTGCTGACGTGCACTTTCCATCTTGTAGGCTTAAAGGATGTTACGGCGTAATCAATTGTCCACGTTACGCCGTAATGCTGACTCAGAAAACTCATCCTTCCATAATAATAATGTTACGACGTAAACCTTGCGTGTGGTTACGACGTAATCTTGCTGGGTTACATGTCTTGCCTTGAATAAGTTACAGCGTAACACTATCGTAGGGGTTACGCCGTAAAGTCTCAAAAGAATCCATGTTTTCTTTATTTTTACGTTCTTTTCCCGTGTTTCTTGTCACATACATGCATTTTACCTGAAAATAACGAAATAACCGTAAAAGTATCGAATTCAAGTATTTATAAGACAATTACAAGTATTTTTAGGAGAAAATTGACACTAAAAAGTATCAATATTTGATGTCATCAAATATTTGATGTCATCAATATTTGATGTCATCAAATATCCATCCACTTGACTTATGCTTGCCCATCAAGTAACCTTTAGAATGGTTTATAAAAATATTTCTTTGATTTAACTCAAAGAAATGAATCTATAAAAGACTTATGCTAGAAACATCAAAGCCGAACACCTCACGAAAAGGAGATCAAAAATCACTCAACTCTCAACTAGTCTAAGTGTTCATTTTTATTAGGGTGATTCGGTCAACTGGCACTGTCATTAGTATGTATTCAACATAAGCTCGGAGAGTACACAAATCTGCACAATTAGAGTTAGGGTCAAAACAATTCTTAAAGGCAACATGGGTGACATAGCACAGGTTTATAAGGGTTAGGATAGACATGGGATACACATTTAATTGGTGTTAAGATAAAAACACAAAACAAGTAGTCATATATAATCTAAGGTATCCATAACTGGCTACTATCCATCCATAGTCCAAGTCTTCAGGTTTTTGGGCGAAAAAACATGATCATATCTTCCATAGTTTCGCTAATATGAAACTTGCGAAGCGTGCTAACCCATTCTTTATAACATCGGATGGCTTATAGTTGCACCATCCTCAAAATCACTAGGTGGCTTATAGTTGCGCCACCTTTATACTTAGTTGGTTTTATAACATGTAACCAACCTCAGGAGTTATCATACTAGGTGGCTTATAGTTGCACCACCTTTTTCTTTTTTTTAATTTTATTATACTCCTGGACATAAATAACATATCCCCCACTTGAGATAAACAATATTGAAAGCGACAATAACGGGGGGACTTTAGATCAAAATAAATTCTGCAATGAAAGTGCCAATCTTCAAACCATTTTCCTAAACAATGGACTTAAGTAGCCAGAAATTTTAACACAAGGATAAATATAGAATACAGAGTTGGCTAAGGCAAAATGGTGTAACGAAACATATAACAATGGGTAAAAATATAGATTGGCTAAACAAGGGTGGTACTAGGGTACTCTGCACTATTGAGATGCAACACAAGGGTTTTTTTAACACGGGAGTCAAAAGTCAGTGTAACTAGTTGATAAACACACACATATAGGCTTATTGGGGTAAATTCCTAAATGTTGCCTTCTCGAACCCATATATTCCTGCTAATTAATTAGGTCTCAAAATAATATATATGCCAAGTTCTAAAGTCTATAATACTATTGACACACTTAATATTTTTGGTGGATTTTTGTATAATGAGATGAAAATGGAACATTAGGCTTAAACCTCACCAAGTAATAATAAAGGGTAATGTGCATTCGGCAAAGATTAATTCTAGTTTAGTAAGAAAATATGTCAAAATTTTTAAAAATCGCACCATTTTTCAAAGAAACTAGAAAATCGAAGGCAAGAATAGGTCAAGTGATAATTCTACTCCCATCCCCCTACTTGTTTTGTACAATGTCCCTATTGTACATTAAGGAAATGAAATAAACAGGAAGAGTAGAATTAGAACAAGAAACTCCCTTGAGCATTGCTTCTGAACATATGAAATGTAATAAGCCGGTGGAGAAATCTAGAAAATCTCCATCTTGAGCAAAGCTTGCTCAAAGATAAATATACAAGTTATACAAACCTAACTCACTTTCGTAGGAATCACGGTTGCATTTAGCATATGCAACAAGCCTTTTAAACCAATTGGTGGCCCAAGTGGACGAGTGGAGTCTCGTGAGGGTTTCTAGAGAACATACCCACAAAGTTCATTTAGATATACAAGGTTTAGCAATGTTTAAAACTTAATTTTAAGGTTTTTTAGAAAGAGGTTGCGGTGTAACTCTGGTGGTTACACCGTAATCATGTAGTATACATATTTTTTAAGATTTTTGATTATACGATTACGACGTAACCATAATAAGGTTTATGTCGTAATTGAATAGGTTACGCCGTAACCATTGTGGGGATTGTGTGGGATTGGTTTAGAGAGGGTTATAACCATGTATGTTACGCCATAACTGCTACTAAATCAGCAAAGCTACCACATAATTACGGGTCGAGTCGGTCTCAAAAGTTGCCTCCTACTGCTTGAGAACCTCAAAAAAAGTAAACTGCAAACCCCACTAAATAGCAAAAAAATGAAATTTATTTGATAAAAAGACTCATGCTTTTGTTTTATTAACGATCTTTAAGTTAGAATCATGCCCACTTTACGTTTTGTTATGGGTATCTTTTCCTTGGTTCATTTCTTGTCGGATGATGTGTGTTTTGCAAGCTTTAAATTTATAATACTAGAAATACCGATTTTTACTAAACACACAACACTCGGGAAGTATACCCGTTCGTGTATAGTATAGCTTTAGGTATGTCCAGGTCATTCCATAGGAATTGAGGTTTTCACAGTTTGTAATTATGGTGCTAAGGTTAATAAGATTGTCAGGGATCAAATTAACCAAATGTTGCATATATCGAATGTTGTAAAGAAAGTGATTAAAAGATGATTCAATCAAATGATTAAGGTATGTTTGTTTAGGCAATGATCACTTAGATAATGATGTGTTTGGAATAGTGTTTATAAGTTTAGAAAATAGAGTTATCACAAGTTATAAATCCTTTCGGCCTTTAAATATAACTAGTGATTATATCGATTAATAACAACAAATCCTTTCGGCCTTTATAAGTTATTTTAACCAATATATTAGATGGACTGATAGAACACATGTATAAAAGAAGCTATCAGCCTATTTTCTTATATAAAATAGTTTTGAAAATCAATCAATAAACGTCATAGCCAAACACTCCATATCAAGATCATCTTATGTCACACACAAACATAATACAACTACACCATGTACATATTAATCACAGACCAAATTATAAATGAGTAAACTTATGAATATTTAATCATAAATATTAATAGAAAGGTACCAACGTCGTAAAATGAAAGTGTAAGAGAACAAAAGATCAAATATTTGACTCAACAACCAATACCAATATCAACCAATGATTCCAATATCAAGCCTACACCCTATACTTCTGTAACCAACCAGAATATATCACCAATCTCCTGGGAATTCAGGGACAACAACAGATGGATAAGGTATGAGGATGATGGTGAATCTCTAGAAAAAAGAGGTGTTTGGCAATGCGTTTTATATTGAGTACTTGAAGAATTATGGTTGATTCTCTAAGTATATGGGTTGTTAGGTTCTGGAAACAGATGGAGATGGATTAAAACCTAGGGATATTGATGGTGGAGAGTGGTGGTAGTCAATGGTGGTGATGGCAGTTTGAAGGGGTGTTTGGATCCTTGGTTTGTCAAGCCAAGATCACAAAAAACACCTATTCTAAGTATTCTAAACTAATTTGTGGATTAAGGGTGAGAGTGTGTAAAATACGGGAGCCAAGGAGGGTATTTATAGGCTTTCAGGGGCCAAAGTGCGCCGCACATCGGGTGTTAATGCACTTAGCATTTAATTGCCTTTAATTCTCTTAAATTCGACAAAAAGTGCGCCGCATCTTTTTACAAGTGCGGCGTACTTGGCACATTTCCAGCAGGTACCATTTTTCAAAGTTGTAGATAATTGAATTTTCTTCGTGTGGCCGCTTGAACCAACTAAAACGGAGTTCGTATGACCGAGTTATGACCAAAATAGTGAACAGGTGTCAGGAGATCATTTAACTTGACTTATTTCTTCGTTTAAGCTTCAATTCTTCGTGTAATCTTTCGTATTCTTCCACGACACGTACCTAGAACATATAATAGCAAATATACTTGATTAAGTACCAAAAGTTCATGAAAAATGATCAAATATATACAAATAACGTCGCCGAAAACATGTATAATTTAGGCGTTATCAAATCCCTCCACACTTAGCTATTGCTTGCCCTTAAGCAATTAAAGCTAGAAAACAAGATCATTTATCGTAACGTGGAGAAAAAATCATTTTAGCATTAACAAGTGTCTATCAGTTTTATAACTTTTTAGGCATAGACATATAACAGAGCACCTCACATAGGGAAAGTGTTTGTTTTTGAATTCACACGAGTCACTCATATAGGGTTTTATATTTGTGAAGTCACTCAATTGCACAGACATAATCTAGGTCG
>BQNB010195766.1:0-11341 GCA_026074375.1 Tanacetum coccineum | reverse complement strand
GAGAATTAAGAAACTCATTTTGAGTATTGAAGATTGTATGATTGACGGTATATTGCAGGGGTTGAAATTGGTCAAAGCCAAAAGAATTAGAATCATAGAAAGAATTTTGCTCATGATAATAGTCTTCATTCATCGATTGACATTGAAAAGTCTCATGAGAACCCCCACAATTTTCACAACAAAGATATTGTTGTGGAAAACTCGGTGAAGTTTGTGGAAAATAATCAAAGTGTTGACTGAAACATGGGTCCTGATTGTAGACAAACGGGACTTGAGGTGGACAATCATAACCGTAATGAGAATCGTTCCCACATAACTCACAAGAGTATGGTAAAACACTTGGATAATCGTTAGAAGAGCGCGGAGTTGAAACATTGATTGGTGTTCCATTTCCAACTTTACAATAAAAGCAAACACTCAACCAGTTACCTTTAGCCAAGGATTGGTTAAAAGTTTACAAAAATAAAATATATATGTGTCCGGAAGTTTGAATTCCCGGGTCGTTATGTCCCAACGAGGCTTGAATGGAAAATCGAATGACGGATTGATGATTGATGTTTGAATATGACAAGGTTATAATGGGTTTTCTATTTCTACCAATTAAATATACAAAAACGATTAAATAAAACCTAAAAACGAAAGCTAAATAACTTAAATCCTAAAACGGGCACGAAAAACGAGGGCTAAAAACCTAAATTTTGCAAATTAAACCCTAGAACAAATTTAAAAGCTAAAATAGATTCTAAATGACAAATAACGAAGTTTAAAAAAAACTAGACTAAAAACGGAGGTCGTTTGACCCAAAAACGAGTCAAAACAAAAACGGGGTCAAAACCCGTTCTTTAAAAATAAAATTTTTGAAAAATTAACCTTACAGAAACTTTTATATTTTTCCTACAAAATATATGAAAAAAGAAAATAAATTATAAAAAATACTAAACGATTTTATAAAAATCTGAAAAATTTACAAAAAATACTTGAAAGTGTGACGGTCCTAAGAAAAATAAGCTGGCTTGACCAGCTTATCAAATAAGCTGTCAAAATAAGCTCAACAGCTTATTAGGCAAATGGGGCAAAACCCCCTTAAATACCAAAGCACCCAAGGGTCTAACAGAAAAGACCCAAGGGCGCAGCGGTAGTGTGTGTAGAGTTATAAGGGGTTGAGGGCTTTGAGGTCCCGGGTTCGAGTCTTGCTCACCCGGGGCCTTGGCCTTCCCCTTTTTATTTTTTTTTTCAATTTTTTTTATAAACTTAAAAAGGGCTTATAAATAAGCAATTTTTATAACTACAAGTTTTTACAAAAGCTTATAAATAAGCTGGAAAATGAGCTTAAAAGTGACAGAATGGCTATTTAAGACTAAGAAATAAGCCATGGGGTGGGGGGGGGGGAGGGGGGGGGAAAAATCAAACTGAAAAAGAGGTGACAGTTGTGGCTATTTAAGACTAAGAACTAAAGGGCAAACTGTTATGCTATTTAAGGAAAAATAAGCTAGTGGAAATGAAAAATAAGCAAGAACATATTATCTACTATACCTAATAAGCAAGATGCACAAGAATAAGCTAAGGAAGTAGGGCAGATAATCTAGAAAATAAGCCAAGGGAAAAGAGCAGATTATTGTACTAAGGCTAAGGCTAATTAAACTTTTAAGCTAATGGGAGCAAAATAAGCTAAGCAAAAAGCAAGATAATACAAAAAAGATGGCTATCCTAACCTAATAAGCATCTACCAACAAAAATAAGTACAAATTATAAGACAAATAAGCAGAAAAAGCAATTAAGCCAAAGGATCAAACTGGCATACAAACAGGCCTAAGGGCTCACTTTGGGACCTATTTTAAGTACTCTAAAGGGATCCTAGGGGCTTAAGGCTTATAGGACTTATAGAACAGCTTATTAGCTTTCTAGAAAAGCCAAGATACTATAATTTATAGAACAAATAGGCCAAGAAAAGAGGGTACAAAGAAATTGGTTTGCACCAGGGGAGTTTTTTATAGTTTTAAAAGGTCAAAAAGCACAACCACAAATAAGCTCTACAATGAAAAAGAGGTCAAAACAGATGGAGTTTGGCTCAAGGTGAGCTTGTGCTCCAAATTTCAAAGTCTAAAAACATTATTTAACATCTGAGATTTGGTAATGAAGAAGGCAGTTTTTACACTTGAAAAATACATGACAGTTTAAGTAAAACCAAAGCTAACCAAATGGGACTAATTCTACTGCATTGAACACAAAGAAAAGACACAAAACTAGACTCCAAGCTGGTTTAAACAATCTTTCTCAATAAGCACTATCAACACTGTTTTGGTCCAACAGTTTTTAAAGACAACAAAAAAAACTTAAAACAACTTTAGAACTTAAAATCTTGGAAAAATCTCTTAAAAACAGCTTAATAAAGGTGGCCAAAAGAGACCAAGTGAACCAAACCCACTTTTACCCACTTTACACTCTTGACCCAAACACCCCCTTAAAAGGGTTTAGCATATTTTAAACTGTAAAACACTGAATTAAGCCAAGAATTCTTAATAACTAGGTGACCACCAATCACAATAAGCATTAGAAAGCTAAATTAAACATACTTTAAGCAATGAAACAAGCATGAACCAATTAAGCAGTAAAAAAAAGAATGACAAATTTTGCATAAACTTAGATTTCATTCAATCAGAAAAAGTTTACAAGGCTTCAAAGTTAAAAAAAACAGAATTTTAAAGACATTGGGTAAAAACATAAAAAAAAAATTAAACTAACTACTCCTCCTTTTTCTCTTCCCCCCATTTCTTTGTCTTCTTTTTCTTTTTATCGCAGACACTTTGATGTGCTATACTATCTTGGACACATGTTTTAGTCATTTAGACTTCTTTTGCGTTATTCATGTTGATCTCATAATCGGGAGCCGATGTTTGATTTCGGCTTTCCACCTTGTCCTATGTTATCATTTATGATTTTATGCCTTTATTATGCTTTGATATGACACCATGATTATGACGTTTCGGCCTACTCTCCGGAGCGGGTTTGGGTCTTTGCATTGTGTTAGTTGTGTTTGTGTTGTGAGTGGTTTCAGAAATCAATCCCAGCCATCAATCTTTCTTGGTTTCCATGTCCCCAAATAATCACAACCCTTGATTTGGTTTTGGCACCCATTTTGACCCGGATTGCCAACATGGCAAGGAAACATGTGATGGGGGTTTTAGTGGAGTGGGGTTAAGGTGATGATTCTTTGTGTAATAGGTGTTGCAGGGTAAAAGAAAGGAAGAAGACCCGTGACAGGGTTTTGGGATTTGGTTATGGCGGGAAAACAAGTTATAAAAGGGTTGGGGATAAGCAGGGAAAGGTTTGGGAAAATGGCACAATTGGTCCTCCATTTATATTATTCTCTTTGCAAAATTCGTCCTTATGGTGATACAATTTTGGGGACTTGGCAAAAGTAGCCCCTCATGTTGTATATTGTTATTGCAAACTTGGTCCTTTTGTTATATAACTTTAGGGGTTTGGCAGAATCAGCCCCTAAAGTTATATTTCACTTGAATTGCAATTCCACCCCTTGTAATTTTCATCCTTGTTTTACAACTTTAGGATTTGGCAATTTTGGTCCCTAAAGTTGTATTTAGCTTTTCTTTGTTGGCTTTGACTTCGGTTGACTTTGATTTTTTTTACGCTCTTCACATTTCCGTGCTCGGTTTTGTCGTTTTTGGCTTGTTTTTGTCTTTTTCTTGCGTATCCGTTTCCTGCACAACACAAATGCAAAACAAGCATATACATAGCATTTTATGTGCGTTTTTGGTCGTTTAGGGTCGTTTTATTAGGTATAAAATATGTGTAATTAAGCACATATTAAATCCCCCATACTGAACTATTGCGTGTCCTTACGCAATGCTACAAGTAAGCACTAAGAAAACTAAGAATCTCGATCCCCCTCGACTAATTAACCTCGAAAAGTAGCTAAGCGTTCGTCAAGGGGAACTAAGGAATCAATAGCTTTGACAAGTCCCGTTTTTACCATTTTTTATATTTACACTAATTACTACTAATATTATTATTTTTTTCATTTTTTTTTCAATTAACTAACACGTTCGGACTTTCATTATTTTCACAACTTTTCGGGTCACGGAATAAGAAGCATTTCAATCCTAAAATGCCCAAGAAGGATAAATTCATCGTTCCCCACTTTTCACTTGTCTCAACTAAGCTTAAGACGAAATCACCGTCAAGTACAAGTTAAGGATGCTAACACTACTCATATTTACAAATTTTGAACTTTTTGCTCCCGACAATTATTATATATCATGTGAGTGTACTAATTTTAAATTTCAACCATGGATCAACACTTTTAGAAAGTTGCAATATTTCTATGCTTCACGTTTCACCCAAGAATAATGAGTTTGAAGGCGAGATCATCCCATGTAGCGACTTTCGTCTCGGCACATCCCAACCTTGCGGCTAAGTGACCAGGCTTTTGACACCCCACAGAGACTAGTATTGGGACTCACGGACCTTCAGATTTAAAATCCTTAAACTTCCCGTTTACACAAAGAAATACTATAACTAAAGCAAATTAATCTTAGTTCAAAAATATATTTAAATTAAAGAAAAAAAAGATTTTCCCTATATTTATTCAAACATAACACTTAACATATATACAATTACACTTATTTAAGCAACGGTAATCCTTGACCTTTTTGAAGGCTGCAACATCGGTTGTGAGCCGGCAAGATGCAGTAAACCTTTATCAGCACCACAGTTTATATTATTCACATGACATTTATTTATTTATTTATTTATTTATTATTTTTTTTACACACTTATATTACCATGACATAGAAAATATTTCTTTTAGAAAATTTAAGTATATAGCTGAACTAAGATTAAATAAACTAATGTTATTAACATTAATAAAGCTTTAAATTCAAAAATTGTCGATTTAAGTTTAATTTTCGAGAATAGCACTTATTATTAGTCCGGTTAGGAGCTTATGGGAGAAAAAGCCATAAATTACTCTTATGAGCTCTCAAGATGTCCAAATAATCCTTGTTTAGCATCCGACTTGTAATTAACACTATCATTTTTTGTTCTTCGCGAATTCGCGAATGCTTAGTCTAAAAGTTAAGGAACAAGCTAGAGCTCAACACGCTCGATCGAGTCAAAATTTAATCTTATTCTACCCAGCAAGAAAGTCGAAATTGTGACAAAACACTTATTTTTTTTTTGAAAATTTTTTAAATTTTTTCAAATTTTTTTTGAAATTTTGGTGGTAAAAACGGGCTTACGTGAAAACAACGGCTTCAGGCATAATCAAATCGAAGATCCCCCCATACTAAAACTAAACATCGTCCTCGATGTTTTAAAGGGGTACCTACATAAATCTAAGGCCGTTTATTAATTATGCCAAAAGAAAAACGTTAGTCGATAAGATTAGGATATCGGATTCCCAAATTGAAGCTGAGGATGTGAAACTCTGAAGGCAAAACTGCGAGCACGAGAGTCTTCACAATCCGGGAAATTCTGGACATACAAAACAAAGCACACAAAACATGGACAAAACACGGGTAATGGAAGATGTAAGCCTCCTCACAAAAAAACACTTATTTATTACTACTACTGATAAGCATGGGGTGCCTCCCACGAAGCGCCTTGTCTTTGTTAATCGAGTCACAAGCTCGACTCGACCCCGAATTCATTGGTCCATGGGGGAGCAAGTGAAAGATAAAATCTTTATCGGACTTTCATTCAAGCGGTTTGGATAAACATTGAATTTCATGAAAGTCCCACTCCGATGAGATACATCTGGCATAAAAGAATGATAAATTAAGATGCCGGGATCAAAAATGGTATCTTCATTCCCAGTAGAGAGAAGATATGGAGGGACAACGGGATACGTAAGAAAAGCAAGAAAGATCCATACAACATAAGCGAAGAGAGAAGATTGGTCATCCTCTAATGGTACATTCACATTAGTTGTAGACACATTCTTACGAATCCCGAGGTCAATAAAAGTCAACTCTCCCGGATCGGGCTCAATCTTAAATTTGAAACATTCAAGATTCAGAAGAGACATGATGTGAGCGAGTTTATCGGCGAACTCCTCATGATAAAGGTCACTCCTATCGGCAGGAGGAAAATGATCATTCGAAAGATCAAAGATAAACGAATCATATTGAGAAAAATCAACATGAGTAGTGGTACTGTCACTACTCTTTTCTTTAAAATGATCGTTATCAACGTAGAAAGCTTTATAATCCGGAAGAGATAAATCAGAACGAGTAGTGGGACTGCCACTACTAATCTCTTCCATATTAAAGCGAAAAGTTTCAGATTCGGGAATAGAATTATCAAAGGTGTTAGTCTCCTCCAAGAAAAGATTAGAAAATGTGGAGGTAGACTTGGTCACAACATCGGAAGATGGAGTGGGATTATCTCTTAATGCATCGATCTTAGCAATAAGAAGATTGATATTCAACAATTTTTCACGAAGGATATCGTCTTTGATTGTTAAAAGAATATCATCATCAATCCTTCCAACTTCCGGGTCAACAATCTCCACCACCTCTAAGCTGACGATCTCAACATCGGGAGGTGATGCATCGACATAATCGATATCCTCACCGTAGGGAGAATCGTCATCACTCGAAGAATTATCATCGTCAGAATTGACAACAATCTCATAATGTTCATTGAGAGCATTAAGAGGGGTAGGATTGTTACAAAGAGGCACATCACACACACTGTCGGGAATACCCTCGGGCTCACTTGGGATTGGGACAAGGTCCTCAACACTAGACTTTATTACTTCGTCCGATTCCGTTGCTGGAATAGTGTCAAGATGCTCGTCCCCCATACTTAGAGAGTTATCGGGTTCCTCGATTGGTAAAACGGGTGTGATTGCAATGGTATTGTCTTCGTCATCATCGTAGCAAATGGGAATCTTCCAAGATCGATCTTTAGCCGCTTGTTCTTCCGCGATTCGCTTTTCTTCTTCCTTCTTTTGTATGACTTGATCAACCAAATCACGTAAGGTTGTCATTTGTTCCATAAGCTTATTTTGAGAATCAAGAAGCTCATTTTGGGAATTGAAGATTGAATGATTGACGTAAATTGCGGGGTAGAACTTGTCAAAACCAAAAGAATTTAAATCATAGCAAGAATATTGCCATCATAATAGTCTTTCATTCATTGGTGAACATTGGTAAGTTCATGAGATCCCCCGCAATTTTCACAACAAAGATATTGTTGTGGAAAACTCGGTGAAGTTTGTGGAAAATAATCAAAGTTTTGATTGAAACACAGGTCCTGATTGTAGACAAACGGGACTTGAGGTGTACAATCGTAACCGTAATGAGAATCATTCCCACTTGACTCACAAGAGTATGGTACGTATTGTGGTTGTGGAGGATGGTTTGCAACACTTGGAGAATCGTTAGAAAAGTATGGAGTTGAAACATTGATTTGTGATTTTTTCCATCTCCCAACCTTACAAAAAAAACAAACTCATCGTATTCATTGCATACCACATCTCTTGGGCATTTCCAAAAGACATTGTTTTTTTTATTTATTATTTTTTTTTGTTGCAAACCTTGCAAGTTTTGTAGGGGCTCATCAATGGTTTGATTTTTGCATGGCTCTGAATTAGAGATAATCGGAACTCTCTGAGGACAATTATAACCGTAATGAGCACCTTTCCCACAAGACTTACAAGTGCATTGTCGACAAAAGATTCCATCTAACGAATCACCGCACTCGTGACAACAATGGTCAATGTGTGGTGGACTTGGTGATGAATTTCAACCGGGGTCCTGATTGACAACGATTGCTCTCGAGGAGCATATAACAACGTTGTATGGGTCGTCGAATTGACTCGGAAGTGTCTTGGAAGTCTTTGAAAAATTCATTTTCCACACAGTTTGTAAGCAAACCTTCCATAAATTCCTTTCGTAAAAGAGCACATCCTTGACAATACGGACCATCAACCGGGGTTCCACACCTTGCACACCTTACACAATTTCGAGGGGGTTTAGGAACAAGAATCTTGTCTTCAAGACTCCCTTTCGAACAACCACAGTTTGAAGTGTACAAACTTCCACAAGACGAGCATTCTTTAATCGCGTAAATTGGATTCAAACGATAATCGAATGACGTCATAAGAATTAAACATGAAGATGGATAAGAAAAGAATTAAAGAAGATTATTTTTGGTTTTTCCATTAATTCACAATTTATTTTAACGGACAAAATGATAAGACAACTTAAACCAATAGTCAACTCGTTTCACGGTAGCTCTCAAAAAGATAAACGCACAGGTGAGCGGAGGAGTAGGAATAGCGCGAAGCTTATTTCTCCTTTCGGGTCGTAGTTCCTAGGAACAACCCTCCTTATACCCACTTTATAGTTTGTTTAAGTTTTCAAGGTGAGCCGTATTTCACGAGTGACACAAAAGGCAAGTTTTTAAATCTTTTGTTCGAGTTGGGAACCAACAAGTTCACCGGAACTTATTATGATAATACCTCAGTTGAGAATATTATGTTTTGGTATTTTACCAATTTGTGAATTTTATTTCTTTTTTTTTAATTTTTTTTATGGACAATGTTTTTATATTTTTTTGGTTTTTCTTTGGTTTTTATCTGATAATTATACTAAAAGAAATGAAAAATATTTTTTGTATTTTTTTTTATATTTTTATAATAAAAGAAAAATATTCACAGTTTCAAACTCAATTGATCAAACGCAACGATAGTCTGCTTCACAGCCTCCCCGGCAACGGCCCCAAAAATTGATTGCAAACCCCCTTTACAAACACTCTTACCACTGCGCCCTTGGGTCTTTTTCGTTAAAGACCCAAGGCGTTTAATATATAAGTGCGTTTTGGCTTATAAGCTTATATAAGCTGTTCGGCTTATTTTGGGGCTTATTTCTTTAGCTTATTTTTGTTTCTTATTTTTCGTAGGTCCATTAAAGTGTCTAGTATTTTTTGTAATTTTTTCAGAATTTTTCGTGAACATTTAATATTTTTTATAATTTAATTTAGATAAAAGTTTATTTAATTCATAAAAAATACAAAAATTATCAAAAAAATATTTTGCTTTTTTAGAAAATTTTCTTTTGTCATCTAGTTTGTAGGAAAAATATAAAATTTTTCGTAGGGTCATTTTTACAACTTTTTGTCTTTTAAAGAACGGGTCCGGGTACGGGATTTTGTTTTGACTCGTTTTTGGGTCAAACGAACTCCGTTTTCGGTCTAGTCTTTTTCATTCTTCGTTATTTGTCATGTAGAGTAGTTTAGAAGTGAAAAATTCTCCGTAGGGTTATTTTTAAAGAATTTAGATTTTTCCCCTTTTGTTCGGGATTCGGGCCCTCGTTTTCTAGTTTAATTTCATAATTCCTAGGTTTTTCTTAAACGTTTTTGTTTGTTATTGTTTAATTTGACTTTTTCAATCTCCCAAATCAATTCCTTCATTCAAACTCAAATCTTCGACTGTATCGATTTTCCATTCCAGCCTCGTTGGGGATAAACGACCCGGGAACACTCTATACTACTTCTCGGTATCATTGCTCTTGTTGATTTTTATACTTACTTATATATTTTATATTTTATTATATATTATATATATTTATAGTGTGAAAACCTGCAATCAATTTTTGGCGCCGCTGCCGGGGAATTATGAGTATTATATATATTTTATACCAACTTAAACTCTCGTTTTTAAAGGTAAAAGGTATGTGTATTTAAGCACATACCAAAATCCCCCATACTAAGGTATTGCCGTGTCCTCACGCAATGCTATGAAGTAAACATTTACGAAAACTAAGAATCTCAATCTCCCTCGACTAATAACTTTGAAAAGTAGCAAAGTGTTTGTCAAGGGAAACTAAAGAATCAAAAGCTTCGACAAGTCCCGTTTTCACCATTTTTTATTTGTTCACTAACTATCCCTAATATTTTTGGATTTTTCTTTTTCTTTTCTCGACTACCTGTTTGACTTCCTTTATTTCATTAACACTGGGATCATAGAATGAGAAACGCCCATAGAATGATCTACGGATGTCCTGACGGATAAATTCATCGTCCCCGATTTTTCACTAGCTCCAAACCAAGCAATTAAACAAGATCATTTGTCAATATAAGTCTAAATGCTAAGCACTCATACTTATGACTTGTGAACTTTTAACTCCCAACATGAATGTATGATTTGAATGTGTGTACTCATTTCAACTCAACCATAGATCAACTTATTTCCATAGTCTAGATTCAAGATGACTCATGACTCAAAGCAACCAATACTTATGAGAACCTTGTAACTTGATTTTAAAGAACAGATTTAACGTAGAATTTTTGCAACATCTTCATCATTAGAATCATAAGTCTTAAAGCTAGAAATTGCCGTTCTAGTTTGAACACCTTACCTAGGCCTCGCTCCCAAGTAGGATATCACAACAAATGACCCGATGTTCTTACGTTGAAAACCCAACCCGTTGCTAGCGGTTAGTGGAAACAAAACAACACCTTCTTCCATAATATGGCTAGTTTGTGTTCTTAGTTTGAACCTTCACCTAGAACTCGGCTTCCTGTGATATATCACAACACACCAAACCCTAGAATAAAGATGACTTAGTTTTGAACCCCTACCTCTGTGGTTAGCGGAGTGGATATCACGACACTTCGTTTACTTGTCCATATAATCAAATGTATGCTTCATTGGCATAATTTCAATACTCATGCATTTTTTTTTGCATTCATACTTCATTCATGCTTCTTTGGCATTTTAACTTTCGAATTATTAAGAACAGAAAAATCTCGCTTTAAAGAATCAAGTTACAAATTTGAAGCTTTTTCTAAAAACATTGATTGACTTAGTTGAACTGAATTGAGTACGTATGATTAGGTGGATTAGAAGCTAATGGGAGAAAAAGCCACAAGTTACTCATATAAGTTTTTGTTCGCACATAAACTTATATTTAACTCTATCACTTCTTGTTCTTCACCTTATTAAAATTCGAAGCAATCGAATTCGTGAAAGCTTAGCCTACACGTGGTAAGTTGAGGAACTAGCTAGGGCTCAACACACCCGATCGTGAAAGCTTAGCCTACAAGTGGTAAGATGATTTTATATTAGGAAATCTCAAGTTTGTCCCAAAAGGTGAGTTTGTTGAAGTGTTTGGAATGGCAATTCCCGATCCCCTGATTACTGAAGCCATTCAACAATCCTCATATTATCCCAAGTATCTGGAAATGGTTGCTGTGAATACAAAGAAAACCCCTCAAGAAAGTGCGAGCGTGCAACCTGCAACAAAGCATACTCCACCCAAAAAGACCACAACCACTACTCTAGTCAAACAATCCAAGCCAGCTCCTGCTCCGA
>BQNB010195764.1:0-11342 GCA_026074375.1 Tanacetum coccineum | reverse complement strand
TGTGTTGTAAGTCTCCTCTAAAAACCCTAGATTGTTATTTAATTTTTACGGAGATGCATTTGTTTGATTTTGATTCTTTAAGGCATGCATGTGCTTGATATGTTTTGGTATTGGTTTAATATTGTACATGGAGTATATTGGCTGTATATGATGTTTATAAGGTGTGTTGTGGCATTGCATTGAGATAAGTAGTCGTTTGGATGAGTCTTGGGATGATTTAGAGTTAGAAATTAACGGCTGTTTTGAATCAGTAGCAAAACGTGGGTCTTTCTAAATTTTTTGGCCTGTAGCCTATGATTAAACTACATGGTTGGGTAGAATATGTTTAAGGTAAATGTAGCCGATTGGATATATCTGTAACTCCTCAGGATGAGTGAGTTATGACCGTTTTACGGAAACTTATCAAATCTGGATAGTTGGTTGGAAAACAGATCAAACACTAGAGTTTTTCACTAAAGTCCTGAATTTTAAAATATGGTTCAGTAATAGACACATTAGGCTAACTTCTCCAAGTGGAATTACTTTAATAACTATCACGGTTTAGGATTTATAGCCGTTTCCGTAAGCACTAAAAATTCAGTAAACTTTCTGGTTGGAGTTGTCTTGAGTAAAATTCCATTTCCCAATTATTAGAAACTAATTGGAAGATGAGGCCATACTTTCTGGAAAATAGAATTAAAGGTCTTTCCAGGAGCGAAAACCTCATGTTTATAGCCTTTACGGATTAGGAAATATAGAACCATAAAGTCTGGGTAAAATCAAAAACAGAACTTTTACGTCTTTTCTTAAAAACATAAAAGTTTCCAAACATCATATTAATTCAAGAATTAATGTATGAAACTTAGTAGGTGTTAAATAGGTTATAAAATCAGATTATACTGCAATTTAGGGATGGAAATACGTAAGCTAAGTCGTTATGCAATATCACTCATATCTTAGAAATATATCTTATAGTCGTATAATTATTTTTACGTACCAACCATCTTTATTATACTAAGACGAATTGCGTCTTATAGGTCGTTGCTGAATCGTTGATACCTTCTCCTTCAGTTGATTTCCCGTTCGATCATCTTCTACTTCTTTACTCGGTGAGTTCATAGCCTCGCCTTTACTAGTTTAATTGTTTTCTTAAAAACCCGCGAAGGAGATACATGCTTGTTTTCATAAAAATGAACACAAATTGTTTTCCGTATATTGGACCCGAATGTATGATTAATGCTTGAGTACCTATTGCTAAAGACCCTAATATCATGAACTGTTAAATACCTGTGATGGGTAGACGCTAGTGTATTAAATAGTAATATGGGGTGACTCCCCGTCCGGGGTCTGAATCCTTTTGGAACACCCACTACAATGGATATATTATTCTGAGATGTAAAGGTATATAGCAATAATGCCTAATCTTTTGGGGCAAACTTATATTTTTCTCGTCAAAGGGATCGGTTGTCACGAGCTCAATGCATTATTAATTAAAACTTGTTTGATCCACAAGTTTTTTTTGATGATTTAATATTTATGTTCTAAATCTTTATGCTTATTTAAACCTATGAATTTCACTCAACGTTTCGTTGACTTTTTGCATGTTTATCTCAGGTAATCAAAACTAAGAACTTAGAGCTTGGAAAGAGGAGGAAGTTGTGCTTAAGAATTATTTTTGTCAAAACAAATGACTTCCATTCCTCAAAAACAATGTTTTTATATTTGGTTGAACACTTGTACCTTGTTAGACTTATGTTGGGACAACGCTTGCACTCTGAACTTTCTAATGGAATGGAATATATTTTATAACGTCTCTTTTCGAGTTGTTCCCTATAATTTATTGACTATTGTACTTATTATTAACACTCCCTTGTTGGTTCCGAATCTTGATTTAAATTGGGGGTGTTAAAGTAACTGACCTTAATCCATGTTTTAATCAAGTAAGATTGTTTATCTTTAATCATTCAATATGTCTACGTGTTGTTTGATTGATCTATGTTATTGCTTTCTTTATAACATTTAGGCTAAACCCTCCCTTGTATTTACTTATGATTGCATGAAAGTTGGATTGTAGATCCTTTTTATGTTGCTTCTTGTGATGAATGTACGCGTTAGGCTTTAGAAAACTAGCCATAAGATATTAAATTGGCATAGACGTCTAGGAAAACGCGAGAAGTGAAATTCTTAAGGTCAAGTATGGGTGATAGTAACGGTACATACCATTGTGGTGAGAAGGAGCCATATGTTGAAAAAGTAGTTGTTGAATTATATGCTCCAAATGGTGTTTCTCTTTAATCCTACCCTTTTCTAATTCATTTGGCTTAACGGGTAAACTAAGTCCTCTTAAGAAATTATTCTCTATCACCTCCGAATTCAAAAGATCAACACCTAAGGATCCACTTTATCCTAATAAACCTGATTTAAATCGATAATGTTTCTTAGGGTCATCTACACATGAGTAATATTAACAATAAATACCCTTAGGGTGGAAAGACGCACATCATTTATATATAGTTGACTTATCCTACACGACAGCACATCATTTATATATAGCTGACTTATCCTAAACCACATATGGTATCCTTTCTACACTTCTCGCGTATTTACTAATTACCAAGTTTTATATAAATGATGTGCTGTCGTGTATTTACCAATTACCAAGTTTTATATTTATATATAGCTGACTTATCCTAAAACAACACTTTAACGCGCAGTGTACCCGATCAGATGGAGTTTCATGGTAAGTAGGGTGTCGAACACTAAGAGCGATGAAGTTAACCTTATATTCTATCAGTATTTTAGTTAATCTAATTAGACTAGTTAATTCTAATTACTTGTTAAACCTATGCTAAACCTAGTTCTAATGACAAGGGGGGTTCAGCTTGAGAGACTGGCACAGGTTTTATGATGACTAAAATCAATTCAATATACAATAAGCATGCAAGAAGATAATCAGAAGATAAAATAGCGGTACGAGCCAAATGATAGAAAACTGTATTAGCCATATTAAATCTGATTAAATGCTAGTTTATTTGTTTAGTGCAATGAGTGCTTATCTCGAGGTGGCATATCATTCTTAAGACTTAGGCGGGACATCATCCTAAGACCTAGACACGTTGAATCCCGTCACAATTAACGCATCCGCATAAAGCATCCTTTTAGTTTAATTATAATTTATCTTAGGGATTAAAGCAATAGTAATCTTGTTAAACCCTAGCCCATCGGGACTTTACCCACTTACTGCTTGACGGTATTTTATATACTGGTAGTTCATTGTTCAAGTCTTTACCAATGATTAAGAACGTACTTGTTGATCCAAGGGTCACCTGCCAGGCCAACTAAGCTCACTAATCTAAAGGCAAAGATGGAACATTATTTGTAATCCTATTGGTCCATATATAAAAAACACGATATGGAGAGCTATCCCAGTATCTAGATTACTTGGTCAGTATCACTAGATCCAGTTGAATGATAGGTCGCATATTCAAGCACATAGACAAGTATTGGGTGATAAACATAATTAAACAATCAATGATAAATTAAGTAATCGAGATTAAACAAACCAAACATTAAATCTTCATTAACATGGCTAATACTCGAGGGTATTAACCCATAACCATTGTAATTACACAAGTATGATCAATTAACCAAGGTAAACTAAACGTTTTACCGAACGATACCCAAAAATTAAATGATTACAAGAGTATAGGAATTACACGGTGTCTTCTATGGAATCGTGATCTATGCTTAAACTTGGCTACTCTTCTTCACTTTAGAAAATCGACTTTTATTTTTATGGTATAGAGAATATGATTTTGCACACTGAAAACTCGTTTTTGAGTCTTCTATTTATAGTCTCTGAAAATTAGTGGATACGCCGTATTAAGTGAGGTCAATACAGTGTATAGGGGTAAATTCCTTGGAGCAATCAGTAATATCTTTCCTCAATTACATTTAATGCAGGATCTTTGATTGTTTGACCAATTGGATACGGCGTATGTAGTTAGCAGGATACACCGTATTAGGAATTGATCATACGCGTTTTCTTGTTAAGTACAGGTGTGCTGATACGTCGTATCTTCTTTGCTGGATATGGCATATTGAGTCAGAAATGATCAATCTTGAAATATCATCATTTAAGCTCTAAAACGTGCGCCTTTTAGCTTGTCTTCACAAAACACTCTGTAATTACTACAGTTAACAACTTTAAGCAATTAAGTAACAATTATTGCAATAATTATATAAAAGTGGGTAATTTACTTGGGATAAATGAAGGTATAAATGTAACGTTATTTGATGTCATCAGGGAACCCTCCCCTTTATCTGTTAAATAAGGGTAGAGTCAGGCTCGTGACTCGAACAAAAACAAGCACTTTTTGGAAGGCAACCCAAGCACGTTTTATTTACCCAATCTTTAATTTCATGCATTCTAGGAGTGTCTTGTGTGTTTTAATTCGTATTCATTTGTTTTTATATGTTTGAAATATTGTTTAATCATGCATTGTTTTGTTTTTAACTTCGTCTTATTAAAAATCAAAGGTATTTTGCATAAAATAAGTGTAGGGGAAATTATCCGGTTTATAAGAACCAATTCAAACATATAAAATAAATTGTTTAGATTAATTCGCGTCAGTTTCGAGTCATATGATTGCAATGATTAATCTCATGTTTTATGCAGTATTTTACACATGATATAACTTATAAAATCGCGTGCAGGAAGTTTTTCGAAGAAAACGAAAAGAAAATTTTCTCACAGGCTGGAGACGGCGTCAGGATTTATCCTGACGGCGTCGTGAGCCCAGCTACAAGAAAATTTAAAAAAATTCAAGTATTTTTGAATAATAATTTGCTCAACATTTAAAATTTGTAATTCTTTTATAATCCTGCAGAAACCTATGATTATATCAGTACTCTCATCCTATCTTTATTGCTTTCATAGAGTCAAACCCTAAACTCTCATTGTATTTATATCTATCCCGCCGATTTTATGCTTGGTGTTGTTGTCTTTGTCTTTGATTACAGTATAATTCTAATGAGAATAAGCTGGAAGTTCTTAGGCAGTTCATTAGACGATTATTGGGGATGAATTAACCATTTTTATCGCATGTTATCTTCTTCATTTCATTGATGCAAACAAGGGATACTAGTTTTCTTTTACATAGTTTTCCTTTTCCCTTTATTCGTTATTTAAGGGTTAAACACTCTATGAACATTGGGCACAATGTTCAATTTAAGTGTAAGGGGGAAAATAAGCCTTAGAAACTATTCCTTCAATTGCCATTTGCTTATTCCTTAAAATGATAGGTATTATATTGAAACATAGCATAAAAGGTAATTTTGACCCAAATTAATTTTTTTATGACACATACCACAAAAACCGAGTATTAATAGTGTCTCATGGATAGGAATGTATATGACTAGCACAAAAACCCTCAGAATTCCACCTAAAAATATGAGGTTCTCCTTTAGATCTTTAGGAATTCAGTTACCCATTATTGATACCCAAGATAATTTATACCTTTAGCTTTCTCGAGTTAAGGTTCGAATGCAGTCATATGTGTCTATTCCGTTGTTACGAATGTGTAGTATGGTCTTTGTTGCCTTTTTTGGAGCATCGATATCGGTATTAAATTATATGAGTGTACCGGTAGTATATTAAATTCTAAAACTTGTTTTTGTGATGCATCCCAAGACCGCATAGTAAGTATTAGGATTTGCTAGATAAGAGGCACTAGGATTAACCCATGTTTTAAACATATAACTGTTATGATGGTAACGCCGATCATATAACTATCCACACCCTTGCCATGCACTTACTTTTAGTGCAGGATACCCCTAGTACAACCCTCCTAGCCTATCATTTTCATGGTTTTTGTAATTTTCTGGTTAAGCCAGACTATTAATGAAGAGCATTGTCACCCTTGAATCAATTGTTACACCCAAATCACCTTAGCCTACCTTGTATGTACTTATCTTTAGTACATTTGTGTTTTAACCCAAGTTAATTATTTGAGTACATGGTTGCTAAGTCCTTATCCTTGTAAATACAGTTTTGGGACGATTGGGATTCATGGTAGTATTTATTTCGCATGAAGAATTAGGGAAGAAGTAATTTATTACCCCCAATAGAGCTCAATAAGCTCCATGTTATGTTGATCCGCCTCAATTTGGGTCATTAATTAGATTGTAAATATCGAGTATGTAAAAGTTCAAGTTTAGGGGTGCATCTATAAACCCCCATGATGTATTATATGTTTAAGCAATGGCATGGCAAAAGTGTACGAAAAAAATGTATATAAAAATGAAAAAAATGTACGGACTGCCATTTGCTTATGCTTATGTTTATCATAGAGTCAAGAAAAAGAAAAATAAAAAGATGGATATAGAGTTTTGTAGATTTTGCATATCTTGTCCGAGTCTTTGGGTTAGTAACCCAACCAACGTGTATTCTTATAAATAATTAGCTAACCCTTCCACTTCAAATTCACCCAAAAGTCACTCCCCAAATGTATCCCATCCATTTCCATTTTCGTTAATGTTATCTTACACCTACACCCCACAACCCTTTAAAAGACCTCTTTGATAGTAATGATTAATACTTGCGCCTAGCGGTGGAGGTTTGATCCTTTACCAAGCATATGGTAATTTATATGCTATGATACGTAATGAGTGTTAATTTTCTTTTTCTCATAGTTGTTATAATTTATTATATACCCGAGTGAAAGAGAGAATCCTAAACACTTATGTGAGGTGCTAGTATATGCTTTCCATACTTTTAATTACGAGGTCTAGAAGGTTGTGTTGTAAAATAATTTTAAAGAGTAGGTTAAATGACCCCAATATTGCTATTGTCTAGGTAGAAAAACTCATTTGCTTGAGGACAAGCAAATCCTAAGTGTAGGGGTATTTGATGATGTGTCATTTTATACACTATTTCGGGGTCATTTAACCCTTTAAATCATGCAAATATGTTCACTGATGACATCAAATAATGTCACATTTATACCATTATTTATCCCGAATAAACTAACCACTTTTGTATAATTATTGCAAGAATTCATACTTAATTGCTTAAAAGTGTTATTTGCAGTAATCGAGGAGTGATTTGTGAAGGCATGCTAAAAGGCGCATATTTTAGAGCTAAAACGAAGACATTTCAAGATTTCTCAATTCTGACCAATACGACGTATCCAAGAAAATATATACGGCATATCAACGCCAAGTCTTCACAAGAAAACGCAAATTCATAATTCCCAATACGGCGTATCCCTCTTCTGCCATACGCCATATCCATGAAGATAATTATTCATAGATATGAAGATATTATTATTTTGGAATGTATATTATACTGATCTTAAACTTTGCGCGCACTCCAAGGGATATTATTATTTTAGGAATGTATATTATACGAAGATAGTATCTGTATATTATACGAAGATAACTATTTAGAGATACGAAGATATTAATTTTATTAGTATTTCTAACCATTAGCTTAAAATATTTTAATTAGTGTAATTTAATTCTGTTTGTAATTAATTTAATTGTGTGTTTAAATTCTCGTATTATTTAATTGTTTTCTAAGTATCCTGTTCTGACAGATCAACAGATACGCCGTATCGACCTTTCCACTCTAAACAGCGTATTGATCTTACAATCTAAACAACGTATCTGTTCTCCCAAACAATACGGCGTATTATGTTTGATCAATACGGCGTATTGGACTTCAGCAGACCATACGGCATATTCAAATCAATTAAATACGACGTATTCAAATCAATTGTTAGGCCCAATATTAATGACAAAAATCACTTTGAATTAAAAGGGCAATATCTCAAGGAACTTCGTGAAAATACTTTTAGCGGTTCAAAACATGAAGAATGCATGACAAGAAGTTCCACTAAGGAACTAATTACACCTTTTGAAAACCCGGAAAGTGCATTCTGCTTAAAAAAGGAGGCTCTACGAGACACCTGGTCTTGTGGAATCAAGTTCACCAGAGCTCGAGTTATTTTTTGACAAAGAAACTACAGAAATTATGACAGAAACAATGGAGCAATACATGAAGCAAGACCCGTGGAAACTTGGTCATGAGTTGTTAGGCCCAAATATAATGACAAAACTCACTTTGAATTAAAAGGGCAATATCTCAAGGAGCTTCGCGAAAATACTTTCAGCGGTTCTGAACATGAAGACGCAAACGAACACATCAAAAAGTCCTTGAGATCATTGACTTATTTCATATTCCCGAGGCGACTCAAGATCAAGTAATGCTTCGAGTTTTGTTCATGTCCTTAACTGGAGCTGCAAGTCGATGGCTCAGGAACGAATCATCAAGCTCAATCACAATCTGGGAAACCCTGAAAACAAAGTTTCTAAACAAGTACTGCCCACCTGCTCGCACGACAAAGAAAATGGAGGAGATAAACAATTTTCAGCAAGAACCGGATGAAAGTCTCTTCCGAGCCTGGGAAAGATTTAATGAACTTTTGATAAAATGTCCTCAACATTATTTAACTGATATGCAGGAAGTTATCTTGTTTTATAACGGGCTCGATGTTCCCACTAGACAAATCCTTGACTCTAAAGGTGCCATTCCCACTAAAACTGCTGTAGATGCAAAAATCGCCATCCAAGAGATGGCCGAATACTCTTAGAAATGGAATAATGAAACATCCCGAAAGCCAATAAGTACAAAATTCTGACGGACTATCTGCTTATCAAGCCTAGACAATAACCTTGAATAGAAGATCAACAAAAGTCAACGAGAAAGATAAACGATTCCTCAGTCGGATGGTTAACTATGCAAGGGACGCACGACGACTCTAAGGACGCCCTTAAAGGAAAGGGGGAACACTTTTGAAGAGGCTTATTACACATAGTTTGGAGCACCCTTTCAACCTGCATGACAATATAGAGCAGCAGGGCCAGGATTCTACCAACGCAACAATGGAAATTCTTCGTATTCTTGAGAAAAGACATACATTAATAGAAATCTACTGAACCAGCGTGAGACCATGGCGTTGAGTCAGCAAAGAGACCCAAGGAGAACTCAAACATCATCAAGAGAGTGAGCTTCTACCTATGCCACATAAAGATCAAGAGGAGCATCAATTAAGACCTTGGAAATTCAAATTGGTCAAATGAGTAAGGTTTTGCAAGAAAGAGGAATTGGAGGTATGCCCGACTCAACAGAACCAAACCCAAGGGACCATGTAAAGTCGATCTCAACCACTAAAGCTGATTAATCTAAAATACGACATATGGGACATGGTCCATACGCTGTATCAAGGTCACAACATGGAAGCATGTTTTCTAAAATAGTTCCCTTCCCAATGAGACTACAAGATTACTGATGTGATGATTGGAGAGAGGCGCAAGATGTAAAGATTCTGGATGCTTATGATCATACCTTGCCTCAGAAAGAAAAAGACCCAGGGAGCTTTACTTTACCTTGTTTTTTATTCACATGTTTTGGTTTTTGATAAAGCCCGTGTTTTGACCTTAGGAGTAATGTGAGTGTTATGCATTTTCTACCTACACCAACCTTGTCTAGGAATTTAATCTCACACTAGTTGACCATTGAATTGGATGACAGAACAATAAAACAACTAAGGGCTATCGCTAAAAATATGTTAGTAAGGATTGACAATTTATTTTCCCCATAGACTTTATCATCTTGGACATACCCGAGGATGACGATGTCCCTTTGATCCTCGGTCGACCATTTTATCTACTGCTCATTCCAAGATTGATGTTTACAAAAGAAAAATTACTCTAAGGGTCGGGGAAGAAAAACTTATTTTCAAAAGTATCAAGCCAGCCACTAGCATAATCAGGAGGGTCTTTATGTTAAAGAATCTTGATTAAAAAACAAAGCTTATAGGAGAGGATAACGAGTCATTCGACCCACTTTATGGTAACTACATTGAATTAAATAACTTGGATACACCTCTAAAACCTGAGACGAATCAAGATGTTGATTTAGAGCCAACTATTATCAATGAACCCGATAATGTTAAAACCAGTTCTAAGTGTTGCTATAAGATGAAGTTTTCTTACACGATTGGGTATAAAAATGTTAATGCTGACTTTATCCCTTCCTTATCCATTAATTTAATTACCAGAAGCTTTTATTATTCTATAATTAAGGACAAGGACAGTCACGAAGGGAAGAGTCCAGCCGAAACTCTAATAGATGTACCCATTTTTGTTAGAAAATTTTATATTCTTGCAGGTTTTATCATCATTGACGATGAATATATTACAACAGAAGTTGCGCTCGGCATGCCATTTTTTATGAAATACGTATCATGCCAAAAGATTATGAAGAAATTCGCTCACGGAGACAAATGCGAGTGAATGATGGATGATGAATGAAGAAATGAAAGAAAAAGTCAGACTTAACGACTAGCTAAAATAAAAGTGCTTCTCGGGAGACAACCTGGTCGTTTTTAAATTGTTTGAACTATTTTTAATTGTTTGTTTGTACGAGTCTATCTTCCCAGACACCCCATGGTATGTGCTAAATTACACATACCTTTATCCATTAAAAACAAACTTAAATGACCAAAAACAGACAAAAACTACCAAATATATGTTTGTTTTGCCTTTGTATTGTGCAGGAAACGGATATCCAGAAAAGGACAAAAAACAAAGCCAAAAACGACAAAACTGGGCACGGAATGGAATAGTGTGAAAAGACGAAGCCAAATCAAAGTCAAAAAGTCAACGGGAAAGTCAAACAGTCAAATTCAAAGTCAATCCCGACAAAGTCAAAGTCAAGAGGAAGTCAAAATCAGAAGAAATATAACTTAAGGGACCAAAAATGTCAAATCCCTAAGTGAATTACAAGAAGAAAAAGACTACAGGGGCTGATTTTGCAATTTACTTTAAATAACAAGTGAGGGGGCACAACTGCCAAAGTCCCAAACTTGTTTTACCACATGGACTATTTTTGCAATAAGAGATATAAGGTTGAGGGGGCATTTCTGCCAAAACCTCAACCTTGTATCACCCAAAGGACTATGCATGCAATTACTCACAACACGTTTGGGGACTAAACTTGCCAAGTCCCCAAACTGTTAACATCCATCAAGGACGAATTGTGCAACAAACATAATAACTTCGGGGGACCAAACTTGCCAACTGACCAAACCTTTACCCTGTCACCTTTTTATAACTCCTTTTCCCGCCCATTTTCCCCTCAAACCCCTCACGGGTTAACCACCACCTCTTTTACCCTGCACCTCTTCAACACCTTGGGTAAACATCACCCCCCTCCTCCACTAAACTTTCCCAGCTACAAAAGTGCCAACTTGGCAATCCCCCATTGCCCAAGAACCAATTCGATGGTTTAGATTGAT
>BQNB010195762.1:0-11342 GCA_026074375.1 Tanacetum coccineum | reverse complement strand
AGACTTTCGCTAACTCTGATTTGAAGCTTTCAAGATGAGGCACAGTATGAGAATGTTGGTCAAAGACTCAAGATCGTAAGATGGCATAGACGTTAAAGACAATGTCAAAGGCTCAAAAGTAAAGATCGCAAAGCATGAAGGAACAAGCCTACAACAAATAACAAAGAGAAAGACAAAGACCACAGGAGCTTAACGACAAAAGCAATCTCATGATCTCATGAAGGAGTGTCATCAATGAACTCACTTCGGGGAGATATCCTCTAACATTTGGTTTTTCAAAAAGTTGAACACAATTTTTCAAGAATTTCTCGATGATAATTCATAATCTTTCAAAATTATGTGTTCAACACTCCAACCCTCACAATGTTTTCAAAAGACAACAATTTCTCAATTGGTCCTATTTTTGAGGGGGAGTTTTTCGAAAAACAAAGTTTTAATGTTCTTGGATACATCAACAACGACAATTCTTATGTATTCAAAACATTATCAAAATGTTCCAAACCATTCATGCTGATAATATTTTCTCCCCACAGAATTTTCAAGACATATTTTAATCACAAGGTATTTCAAAAACTAAGTGTTTATTATTTAAAATAAGGGGAGAAAATGTAATTAAAATATGATCTATTCGACTCAATGTGCTGAAAAGTAAGAAAAGGTTTTATGGTTCGATCTTATACCCAACAACATCTTAATTTCACGACGATTCTGAAGTCATAAGGTGGTTAGGTTAGGAATCAATCCTATGATCCAACCAGAACCGGAGGATCTACCCAAGGATAATCCAAAGTTAGAAATAACAGTCCTTAGGTATGATTGGAGATGAATGTATATGGGAATAATGCCGACTAAGATTGAGCTAACACTGGAACAATCACAACAAGGTGTTAGTAATGACGTCCTGGTAAGCATTGAAGGCGTTGAAGAATGAAAAAGAAATGTATGGATAAAGGGTGTAAACAAAGAAGCCCTCCACACAACTTAAGGCAGAAACTGGGTCAATACATATGCTGTCAGAATCACATGTTGATTGCTGACATTGAAGACGACATCATGGACCCAGTGATGCAATGCACAACCCTCCCCAGCCATTCGGGTTTCTCTCAACAGAAACTTGTCTCATTTGTCATGGAGATACACACGTTATCTATTGACATCTCATTCCGAGATCGTTGATATTGAATAGGTGGCAATCTGCTCAAGCCTCCGAGTACTAAAACCAAAATGCACTAATCGAGTCTAGAGCCAAGAGATCAATAAAAATCTCGTTAGGACACATTCCATTTCAAACACTTGTTGAACATCATCAAGTTCACAAGCTGTTATCAAGAGTCCTACGCAATATCATTGTGATATTTGCCAGAACATCCGAGTGATACTAATGTATTCACAATGAAGATGGAAATCCTGCTTGAGCCAGCATCAAACAAGCTCTTGGTAGGTGACTTGTGAGATTCTATATGAATCAAACTTGTGACAACTGGATATCGATTTGGTCCAGTAAATGAATTGACGGTTGATGAATTTTGATAAAAGCTTAAAACTACTGATGTATTACAAAAATGCGTTTACAAGTAATATGTTGATTGTTTTTTAAATCAATTTTCTTGATTATCACTAACATAAACCTGCAGGTTAAAACGGTGGTGACGGTATCCCAATCAACCAAAAATGCTCAATCTACGAAGACATACTATCTAGAAAGCTCAAGATTTAAAGACAAAGACTTCCGCTAACTCTGATTTGAAGCTTTCAAGATGATGAATAGTATGAGCATGTTGGTCAAAGTCATAAGATCGCAAGATGGCATAGACGATAAAGACAATGACAAAGGCTCAAAGTCAAGATCACAAAGCATGAAGGAACAAGCTTACAACAAACAACGAAGACAAAGACCAAGAACACTCGAGCTTAAACGACAAAAGCAATCTCACTGATCTCATGAAGGAGTGTCATCAATGAACTCACTTCGGGGGAGATTGTTAGCCTCAATTTTATTGAGTTAATAAAGGAAGCTCGTTCCCGTGTTCAAGACCTCACTTCGGGGGAGATTGTTAGCCTCAATTTATTGAGTCGAACAAGGAAGTTCGGTCACTCTACGATGGAGCTTCGGTCTTTAATTAGTTAATGTTGTAATAGGATAATATCGGGAATCGGGCTCGATAGTTAATCTAATATTGTATATGTTTTGGGTTTAATCCCAAGCAAAACCCGAGCCCGGGTCCTAGTTAAATATCCCGCGTGTCACTTTTAAGTGTCGGGGTATATAAGGAACTTTTCCACTTGGAAAAGTAAGTTGTTCAAAAACTAAAAATATCTTTCCTTTTCACTCTCAATTCTCTCCTAGGTATCTCTCTCTAGAACAACTCTCTCTTTCTCATTTCTAGTTCCGATTTCGTGATCGATTGTATGAAGTGAAGTGTTAACGGGATCCTACAAAAATATTTTGTTGCGAATAAACAAGATATTGAGGAATTGTCCATACGAAAAATCATAATTATTGATACGCGCCTTTTCCACATAAAAGGGGAATCTTTTCCAAATCATTCCCGCAGGAGATCCGGATTTTTTTTTTCTGATCCTTCGATAAAAAGATTCATTCTCTTCATAAAAAATAGGAAGTAGAACCAATAAATATTCGTATTCCATTCATACCGTGGAGTTTGAATACCCATTCAAGAATGTTTTGGATCCAATCCATAGGAATCAATAAAAAAGGCAAATCACTTATGATACACCAGATCCTGCTCGTTTAATGATAGAGTGAAAAAATCCTGCCAATTCTTGAAATCTCTCCTTCGAATCAAAATCGTGTGTAACGTGTAATCCTCCCCCTATTCCGTCATGAATAGATGAATAAATCAAAAAATGGATTTTTGTTCAAGAATGAAATCATTGTTGGAACGTCCATATCCGGTTCATCTTTCGGAACCATATCACATCCTGAATCTGATGCGGGCGTCATTGCATTTGCTTGTGTGATTGAGATTTTGTTGCTAAAGACTTGCTTGAGGTGAGTTCTCGTAGCCCCACTTTTTACTGGTTTTTCCGTTGGGGGAAAATGATACTCAAATGTGTTTTGAAATGTTTTGAATTGATCTGTGCGAAATGTGGTTTTGTTTTTGGGACAATATGTGTGCTTATGACTGCTATATGAATATTATATGTTGTATGATTGTTTGGAGTGGATGGGTACGCCTACCCAGTATTTGTGTGATTATTGGAATGGATGGGTACGCTACCCCTGGTCTGTGTGTGGTCCTGCCCTAATTTTAGTGCTCCAGCTGGTAGGCCCTTTAGGTGCGTAAGTGACATATGGTTATTGATTAGCGGTGATGCTAAGGTTGTTTTCATATATTCACAGTCATATAGCACTATTGTCCACTGTTGAAATATTGGCATAGCTTTTGGGTTTAAGGTCAAACCTACGAGCTCACCAACATTATTGTTGACGTTTTCGATATCCATTTCAGTGAAATGAAATAAGAATATTGGTGATTTGATAGCAGACTTAGAGTATCCCGTTGGAAAATCATGTGAAGTCTTGCTTGCTTATTTTGTTTGGTTTTTAGTATTTGGAAGTTTGGCTTAAGTTCGGATTATGGACCCCTGTGATGGCATTTGAAAATTTGTAAGAGATTGTAGATTTTGGTTGTGATTTGGGACATCACTCGAGGTTGTTCGAGGTTGATGATCTTCATAGCACTTGAAGTTTATGCATTGTAGTTTTCTCTATATTGTATCTTGTGTCTATGATAAGATCTTTAATTGCATTCCCGAGTTTTCCGCCATTGTCGGGGTGTGACAGATTGGTGTTAATCAAAGCCAAGGTTATATAGAACTAGGTGGATTGGCCTAGACTATAACCTAAGATCCGTCGTTTAGTTGCGTATAGGATCTATGTGCTTGGTGTTCCGCTTTTGTTTGCTTTTGTGTGTTCGCAGTTTGGTGCTTTAGTTATGTCAGTCATTGAAATGTGTGAGCTCAATATTTAATATGACCAGGAAGGGATGCGAATATAAGTACGATGGCCAACGTATTTATAAGCGTATCACAACTCACTCATACTTAGTAATGTTGTTCACACAAATCGATGTTGACACCGGTAAAGGTGGAGTTTATGTGTAATCTGTATAATAGAAAAGAAATCTAAATATATATGTATAAGTCTTCATAGCCTACCTAACGAGCCCATGTTCTCCCTCGTAAGATAATGCCTGCACAAGGATGATACCTAAATGCTGGCCGACTGCTGCCGGAAAATCATGTTAGAAGGTGGAACAGTGGTATCGGGGTTGGTAGAGGTAAAAGGGGTAGAAGACCTAGGGAAGGTAATGATGAGCATGTTGATGATTTGAATGGTCAAGGAAATGACCAAGGAATGGGAGCCAATGGGGGTGTAGAGGGAGTCAATGGAAATGTAGAGGGAGCCAACGGGGGAGCTCTCGAATTCTCGATGATCATTTCCCAACAATTGCAGAACCTCTTACCCGCCATGCTAGCTCAGATTAGTAACCGAGGGAATGTTTGGAAACAGATGGTTAATGTGGTTAATGAGAACGTTCAGGAGAATGTTGGGAATGTGATAGTAAATGGCAATCAGGTAGGTTGTTCATATAAGGAGTTCTTAGCTTGTAACCCTAACGAATATGATGGTAAGGGAGGTGTTGTTGTTCTTACTCGTTGGATTGAGAAAATGGAGTCTGTGCATGTTATGTGGTTGTAGTGTTGACCAAAAAAATATAAATACACCGCTGGTTCATTTTTAGGTAAGGCTTAACGTGGTGGAACTCTCAGATTGCACGCTAAGTCGGGCAGTAGTTATTGATAGTAGTCAGTAATGGACTTCAAAGTTTTATGATGATAGAAGAGTTTTGTCCTAGTCATGAGATGCAAAAGTTGGAAACTGAATTGTGGAATCACGCTATGGTCGGGGCTGGCCATGCTACGTATACTGATAGGTTTCATGAGTTGGCTAGGTTAGTTCCATATTTGGTAACTCCATAAAGTAGGATGATTGAGAGGTATGTGTATGGCCTTGCTCCACAGATCCGTAGGATGGTGGCAGCAACGGAGCCAAAGACTATACAGAAGGCTGTGCAGATTTCTGGTGCACTGACCGATGAGGCTGTGAGAAATGGATCAATTAAGAAGGTTGAGAAAAGAGGAAATGTGGGGGAACCTAGCAAGGATAAGAATGGTAGGGATGATAATAAGAGGACTAGGACTGGGAATGCTTTTGCTACTACTGTAAACCCTGTAGGAAGAGAGAATACGGGTACTTGGCCCAAGTGTACCACCTGCAACTCCTACCATGCACCCGGAGGGCCTTGTCGCACATGCTTCAACTGTAACCGCCCGGGTTATTTGGCAAAGGATTATAGAGGCGTGCCGAGGAATGTGAATCCCATCAATGCTAGAAACCTAACTGTTAGGGCTTGTTATGAGTGTGGTAGTACCGACCATGTCAGGTCAGCTTGTCCTAGATTGAATAGGGCACAAGGACCGGAAGAAAATCGTCCAAATCAAGTTGCTGCTAATAACGAGGGTCAGGGTCGTGGAAACCAAGGGAACCAGGCTAGGGGTAGGGCATTCATGTTGGGAGCAGAGGAAGCTCGCTAGGATCCAAACATTGTGACGGGTACGTTTACTTTGAACAATCATTTTGCCACTACCTTATTTGACTCTAGTGCCGATTATAGTTTTGTTTCCACTACTTTTATACCTCTGTTAGGCTTAGAGCCTAGCGACTTAGGTTTCAAATATGAAGATTAGAGATGAGCTACGAGCAGGCTAGTAGAGAAGATAAGGTTATGTAAGGGTTTGGCAAACTAAAATCGAGGGTCATAACTTTGACATCGACTAGATACCAGTTGGGTTTGGGAGTTGTTGGATGTGATTTATAGGTATGGACTGGTTGTCTAATTATAAGGCTGAAATAATTTGTCATGGGAAGGTAGTAAGGATACCACTACCGGATGGCAAGGTGCTTAGAGTATCAGGAGAGAGACCGGAAGAGAAAGCGAGATTTTAAATAGGTGCTAAGGCTGGTGATAAAAAACAAGAAGAGATTGTTGTGGTTATAGATTTTCTTAAGGTATTCCCAGATGATCTATCTGGATTACCGCCTATTCAGGAAATTGAGTTTCGAATTTAGTTAATCCTCGGAGCAACACCGGTAGCAAAGTCTCCCTATCGTTTGCCACCTTCTGAATTGGAGGAGTTGTCGGGAAAACTCAAAGAACTCCAAGACAAAGGTTTCATTCGACCAATTCGTCGCCTTGGGACGCATAGAGTGTTTGTTAAGAAAAAGGATGGTTCTTTTAGGATGTGCATTGATTATAGAGAACTGAACAAGTTGACTATTAAGAATCGTTATCCACTTCCTAGAATTGATGATCTATTTGATCAACTACAAGGGTTGTAGTTTTTCTCAAAGATAGACCTTAGGTCTAGATACCATTAGCTGAGAGTGCATGAGGATGACATTCCAAAGACAGCATTTAGAACATCTTATAGAAATTTAGAGATCACAGAAAGCCTTAGTGGACTGACCATAACGCACCAGCAGTAATCATGGAATTAGATTAATTAGAGTTTTTTAGGCCTTATCGTGAAAAGTTAGTGATAGTGTTCGTAGACGATATCTTATTCTACTACTGAGAAAGCCTCGAGAGGAGCATGTAGAACACTTAAGGTTAGTCTTAAGACTGCTCAAAAAGGAGAAACTGTATGCTAAGTTTTCTAAGTGTGAATTATGGCTAAGAGAAATACAGTTTCTTGGGCATATGATAAATCGAATGATCATGTAGACCCTAGTAAGATTGAAGTTGTTAAGAATTGGAAAGCCCCTAGAACTTTGACCGAGGTCCGTTCGTTCTTAGGATTGGCTAGATATTACCGTAGGTTCATTGAGAACTTTTCTAAGATAGCTAAGTCTCTTACTATCTTAACTCAGAAGTGTAAGACTTTTGATTGGGGTGAGGAATAGGAATTGGCATTTCAAACCTTGAAGGATAAGTTGTGTAATGCGCCTATTCTAGCTCTCCTCGATAGACCGGAGGACTTTGTGGTATATTGTGATGCGTCTGGGATAGGACTAGGCTTTTTGTTAATGCAAAGAGGTAAGGTGATAGCCTATGCGTCTAGGCAGTTGAAAATTCATGAGAAAAAATATACTACCCATGATTTAGAGTTGAGGGTGCGATCGTGTTTGCACTTAAGATCTAGAGACATTATCTGTATGGGACAAAGAGTGTCATCTATACGTAACATAAGAGTTTTCAACATTCTTTAGTCCTAGAGAGAGTGAATATTGCGCAACGTTGGCTAGATAAGAGTTGTTTTAGATAGATTATGAACAGTACAATTCACTACCATCCCGGTAAGATGAATGCGGTGGTTGATGCCCTAAGTAGGAAGAAAAGAGTAAAGCCTAAGAGAGTTAGAGCTATGAATATGACCCTTCAGTCAAGTATCAAGGATAGGATACTGACGACTCAGAAGGAGGCTGTGGATGAGTTTGCAAGATTACAGAAAGGTTTGGATGAAATGATAGAACAGAGAAGTGATGGAACTTTGTACTACCTAGGATCGAATATGAGGTACCTAATGAGGGTGAGGTAAGAACCCTGAAAATGGATGTAGCCCAAAACCAAAGGTACTATGTACACCCAGGACTTATAAGATGCATTATGATTTGAGAGATAGGTATTGGTAGCCTAGAATGAAAAAAGGATATAGCTGAGTATGTTAGTAAGTGTTTGACTTGTCTAAAGGTTAAGGCCGAGCATCAAAGGCCATCTGGCTTGCTCCAACAACCTGAGATTCCTATATGGAAATGGGAAGGAGTAGCTATGGATTTTGTGACTAAGTTGCCTAGGATTAGTTTTGGGTCTTGAATTTAGGATCCAATAAGCAATAGAGTGTTTAGTCAAGAGAGAGAAAGATATAAAGTAAAAAAACGAGAAAAAAGAGAGAGGAGGAGTGATATAGAAAAGATAAGAATGAGATTAAAAGAACATCACACAAGACAACAGTCCTCAAAATGGGAGGTGAGAGGTATATTATAACCCATTTACAAGAATGAGCATGGAGCTCTTCGCTTTTAGACTTTAACTATTTATCGGGTCTCATGACTTTATTTTAGTCACGAACCTTTCACCTAACCTATTACATAATATTATTTCTCTCTTTATTACAAGACTTTTATCTCAATAAGATCGTCACTTTTATCAATCCTAACAATCTTCCCCCAAGGGACGATCATTGAGATCTCTTTTTGATTGCATTAATGATCATCATTTTTTTATTCGTAACAATCTCCCCCTAAAGGATGATCATTTAGATCTCTCTTGTGACTTTGATTTTTGAACTTCAATGCTTGTTTGTTTTGAGTCTTGATGTGTAATAGTGATCTTGTTCCAATCATGCTCTGGTGATCTTGATCTTGATCTTTCCATTATCCTTTTTTCCTTTGCCTTTGAGATCTTTTCATATCATCATTCTTTACCGTGAATCTATCTTGATTTATCTTTTGAAGCTTCTAACCAACATACTCATACTTTCTTGACAACTTACAATCTTCCTCATGTAGAACTTTTGTCTTGACCAATAACTTGATGATTTAAAGAAGTGAGTTCTTTGATTTTTCAGAGTTGCGGAAGTGTATCTTTGAACTTTGAGTATGAGATATGAAATTGAATATGACGGTGTTCTTGCTTCTGAAATTCTTGCTTCTGAAAGGTAGAGATGTTGTTGATGTTGTTGTACATAAATGTATCTTCCCCCTAATTGCTTCCCCCCAAATAAACAACCATTCGTATGCACATACTTCACACAAACAACTCATAGAGTTGCACTATGTTGTATACACCAAAGTCAATTAAGTCCCGAATGTACACATTTCTTCCGCCTAATTATTGTGCTCTATCGAAATATTTAGCTAGAACACTTCTCTTCCCCCTGATTATATTTGATGACCATCAAGCATAATCATAATCTTGTTACACCTGAATATTCGATATTGAAGTCATGTGTGGAGTGTGGTCTAAGCATGAGAGTCAACTACTAACTTCAATTCCAACAATCTCCCCTCATCAATATTGTGATATCATAAGTAACATTGGTAATCCAACACTTCACTTGAATGAATCAAGAAAACGTTGTTTGTGTTTTTCGAAAACAAATTCGGAAAAACACGATAACTACTAGATCACTTAGATTACTAGTTGACACTAATTAAATCATTAAACAATCATTTTCAAATTAGTGACCTACGTTCAGCGTTGGCTTGATGTTAGCACTGGTAGGATTTCCATTCATCATCGTGAATACTTTACTTAAGTATCACTATTGAATGTTCCGCGCAATGTCACAAAGACATGCAATGTCACATAGACATATAAGCGACTCTTGTACCTTTTGTATCATTGATGTTTAATACAAATGTACTTTTGTGTCCTATGTGAGATTTGATGATATGATCTCATTTGGCTCTAGACTCAATTAGTGCTTTTTGGTTTTAGTGATCGGAGGCTGGAGCAGACTGCCACCTTTTCAATATCAACAATCTCGGAGTGAGATGTCAATAGATTATGCATTTAATCTCCGTGACAATGAAACAAGAATTCTTTTGAGAGAATCTTGAGTGGCTGGGAAGGGTTGTGCATTGCATCACTGGGTCCATGACGTCTTTCTTCAATACCAAATATCATCTTTGTGATATTCGATAGATTATGTATTGACCCGGTTTCTGCCTAAAATTTGTTTGGAGGGCTTCTTTGTTTTCACCCTTTATCCATACATTTCTTTTTCATTATTCAACCCCTTTAATGTTAAACCAACGCGTCCTCGTTATCATCTTGTTGGGTTTGTTCCGATGATAACTTATGCCTTGGATAACATTTTTCCCATTCACATTCAACTCCATCATATCTAAGGACTTCTATTCTATCTATGGAATGTCCCTGGGTAGATCACTCCAGTTCTGGTTGGATCATGAGATAATACCTAACCTTACCACCTTATTCCTTCTTTGATCATCGTGAGGTAGTTGGTTGTTGGGTATTAAGATCAAAACCATTAAACCTTTTGAAAATCAATCAAAGTGTTTGATATAAATCAAAACTTTTAACACTTTGAGAGTTTCTTTCATTTTAAAATGATCCCCTCACACATGTGCATCGATATTCTAAATTGTTTTGCACAAAGAGGTAGGATTTGATTGTACTTTGAGTCTTTATATCACTTTGTTATTCCATAAAATTAAGGCATTTTATCTTTCTTGATCACATTTAATCACATTTTCTCCCCCTCAAAAATAGCGTACCATGTGATATTTTTGACATCAATGGATTAAAATAGCTATTTGAGTTTTTGAAAACACATGGGAGAAAACGGATACTGCATGATTATTATTTGGAACATTTTTGAATGTTTTAAACAAATTTGAAAAACTAGTTGTGCCAAGTGTGTCTATATCTAAAACGGATGGTCACTAAGCCGCTAACAACGGTTTTCAAATACTCTCAAACAGATGCAACCCGAACGATGCTAACAACGCTTTCGAGTACCCTAGACCGGATGCTACTTAGATCGCTGGCGCGCTTGTCGATATACTTGACAACAACTATTTTTGACTTGAAAATTTTCTTTTGTTTAAAAAATATTTTTCCATTATACTCCCCTTTAATAATATAATACTTCAATTTGAAAGACACCACAAGTATATTGAGGGATAGAGTGAGTGTTGAGCATATTATTTTTGAAAGATTTCGAATTATCTTTTGAAAAATTCTTAAAAAAATAATGCTCAAACACTACTTGTTTTGAAAGACTCTCCCTAAAAAATAGATGTAAATCCAAAAACATTTATTGAGGAAGGGAGTGTTGAATACACAATTTGAAAGATTTTGAAAAATCTTTTTGAAAAATTCTTAAAAATTGTGTTCAACATTAAATGCTTGGTTTTGAAAAACTCCCTCTCAAAAGTAGATGCAAATCAAAGGATCTAGTGAGGAATGGAGTGTTGAACATACAATTTGAAAGATTTTAAAAAATCTTTTTGAATAATTCTTAAAAATTTGTGTTCAATCTTTTAAAAAACCATTTTACTTGAGCTCAAGATTTGAAATATTTTAATGAACTAGCTCAAGTCCGAGAAGTTGTAAGTTTCCCGTTGAGAGGATAAATGTACAAAATATACACTTTCCTTTATTTGAAGAACGAGTCCTAAGCTGACATTTACTTAGAAGTCATATGTCCCGAGCAAACTTTTAAAAGAATTTTTGATTAAAAATTGCTCAGGACAAAGAAGATTTCTCTTCTTTTGAAGATAAAAT
>BQNB010195759.1:0-11342 GCA_026074375.1 Tanacetum coccineum | reverse complement strand
CTCCACGTAATACGATATTGTATAAAGCTATGAAGAAAATACTATTCTTAGAGACCATTGTTTAACTTACAATGTCTGGGAACGAAGTGAGACCATTGCGCAACTTACAATGTCTGATGAGTAGAATGAGACCATTGTGCAACCCACAATGTCTTAAAAATATTCTGGTATTTATATAGATAACTCTTATATAAAATAACGGTACGATATACGCAAAGGGATGTAAGCATATATATATTATATATATGTATGTCATGTAAGCACATAATATAGTCCTTTTAAGTCCTTTGTTTGTTGTTTGATTTGATGTTTTGATATGTTTAGACAATGATTAATAGATTCCCAAATTAGGTCTTCAAAACAAGGGTTTTTAATGGACAAAACGCAGTCAATTCTTGAGACAAAACGCAACCAAGAAATGAAATGGACAGAGTCTCCCCTAGGCAAAAAAATAATCATCAAACATTCTTGAAAGATACGAAATGATGTTAAAATCACCTAGTAATGATGCAAGGGATAGATCTAAGCCCGAAAGTACAAATCTTTAACACTTTTGACCACAAACAAAGATCAAATCTTGATTTTCTTGGTATATTTTTCGAACCAAAAAAAATAAACAACCCAACCCATGAATTTTGATGATTTTAAACCACAAATCAAACACGAATCTACCCTTGAAGCTCTGGTACCAATTGTAGGATCCCGATAACACTTCACTTCATATAACACAACACGAATCGAACTAGAAAAGAGAAGAAGAAAGTGAGTTGATTTAGAGAGATAAAGAGGAGAGAGAGTTGAGAGAAAAATTAGAAAAGAGATATTATAAATGAAACCAACTTACTTTTCCAAAGAGGAAAAGTTACTTATATACCCCGACACATTAAGTGACATCCGGGATATTTGAATAGGACCCGGGCTCGGGTTTTGCTTGGGATGAAACCCGAAACATATACAATATTAGATTAACTATCGAGCCCGATTCTCGATACTTTCTTATTACAACGTTAACTAATTGATTGACCGAGACTTAAATACATAATGAACGAACTTCATGTTCGACTTAATATTTTGAGGCTAACAGTAAAAGCGAACTTACGAGAGTTGTGAGCCGTTTTATTGACCGTCATAGCCATAGTAATATTCCTCCTTTTTTTCTTATTTTTCCGTAACCCTAATTTTTTTTATTGATGAACAGTACCTTTCGGTGAATAGTGATCGATGAACAGTAAATCGGTGATTAGTGACCTGTGAACAGTACTCGATGAACAATACCGTTTTTTTTTCTTAAGACTGCAGCCGGCGGCGGCAACGTCGAGGTGATGAGAAGTGTGGGGTTGTTGTGGCGGCTGAAAAGTGACCGGAATTGTGCCGGAAAAAAAAAGTTGTTTTGGGTTTTGGCTCTAATACCATATAAAACCTCAAAGGGTATATATTATTGTAATTGTAATTGTGTTTTGTACATTGGATTGTATATGTATTTATACTAATACTATAGGTTACAGACTAAGGAACCTATCATAACCTAATGGGTACGACCCATCTATACAATTAGGCCGGCTCATCTAGTTTGTTCTAACACTATCAATTGTGGTACATGCAAAATGATCAAAATAAGCTTTTAGTGTACTGTGGTAGGGATGCTAGTCAAGGTAAGCGTGTTGGTAAGAATGGTAAGAAACTCAAACCAATTGATAATGAAGGATGTGAGAGTAGCAAATAGGGTAGTTAAAAGAGTGCTTGTAGCAAACAAGTAAATGAAAAAATTAGCAAGGCAACTAAAGAAATATGGAAGAAAAAGAAAGAATGTGAGAAAAAAAGATTTCTAAACAAGCTAATTGTCCCTTTAGGTTGTGGATATCATTCAAAATTAAAACTTTATAACCTGACCACAAGTTTTGCAGGAATTATACATACAAGGCGTTCTTATAGATGGATAGCACACCACTATGATAGAGACATAATTCATAATCCAAATATGAGCATCACATTCATAAAAAATGACATTAGGGAAAAATATTTAATAGATGTTACCTTGGGTTATTGCCAGAGGGCAAAGATTGTTTGATCATGAAAGAGGTTTAGTAGAACATTATAGTAGGCTATGACAGTATAGACAAGCAACTCTAGACACAAATCCGGACAAATGATTGAATAAACGTAACCATCCAATATCTGTAGGCGTGGTATGTTAACATTTATTTTTCTGTATCTAAATATATTGCTAATGCGTGTGCATTTAAACTTTAAAGCTCTTAATTTTAGGGAGCAAGTGTTGCAGTTAAAGATGTCGTGGTACTTGATTTCATCATATTTCCCCCCACCACCAGATAAATTAAAGCAAGTACCACTTCATCTCCCTCATCCGCCCTTACAACCATCCTTAAACACAAACTGTACATCAAACAAACGTCGGTTTGAGTCAACGGACTGACTTTACATCTACAAAGTTTTCAAGCTGTGGTGAAAAAGGCAATTCAACTCTACATATAGGTAATCTATCTGTTAACACTACTCCTGATATCATTGCAAAATGTTCTAGAAAGGTTTGGTTGGATCCAAGGTATTGCTTGGAGAAGGCTTAGATCTTTTGCTTTTATAAAATTTTCTGCTCATGAACAAGCTCAAGTTGCTGCATAATTTTTTTTTTTGAACAGTGATGTATATATAAAAAAGAGCACTCTAGCAATTGGCTAGAGAAACAATTACAGCGGACGATTTAACCAAGAGTTCCAACTATGAACTTTACGACTTCTACATTTAAGCCAGCCGTTTCACATCCAAAAAAAACTGATCATTACATTCCACTCCAGCATTGCAAGAACGGCAGGTAATAGTCGAAAATTTTAAGCCCCGAATAGATAAATTCAAACGATTTGGTGATCTATCCAAAACAAGTCGCCATATAAATATATTTACCTTTCGGGGCAGAAATTTGGACCACCTAGTGCTAGGATTTAACGAAGGAAGAAGGCAATTACCTATGTGGTTTCTTGTGGCGTTCACCGTAAAGATGCCATCGGGGTTGATAATAGCCGTTTCACATCCAAAAAAACATGATCATTAAATTTCCACTCCAGCATTGCCAAGAACGGTCAGGGTATAGTCGATAAATTTTAATCCCCGAAAAGATAAAAATTCTAGCAAACGAATTGGTGACTATCCAAATACAAGTCTCTATTAATATATTTACCTTTCGGGGCAGAAATTTGGACCACCTAGTGCTAGGATTTAACGAAGGAAGAAGGCAATTACCTATGTGGTTTCTTGTGGCGTTCACCGTAAAGATGCCATCGGGGTTGATATTTTTTTTTGGCACTCAAGCTAACATTACCTATCTCAGCCACCATAGACATCAAAGCTTCTTCATTTCTGCCCCCTAGTCTTTGTCTAATCCAATTCCACGACCAGTATCATCCACAATCCTCTCCCTTATAAAGCAATTTGGATTAGAATCCAAATGAAACAATATGTTATATCTTAAATGCAACGGACCGTTTGCTGCATAATACCCACCACCCTTCTTAACAACATCAACATCAAGTGTAGTAAACTAGCTATAATTGATACGTTACCACTGTTACTAACCGAATCCAGCCCAAGTGTTGAAGGAACGCCCTACTTTCGTTTATAGAGGCCACAAGACGTGAGTGATGAAATGATGGCTATCACTAAAAACTAGCACAACTCGGCTATCGGAGCAAATTGGAAGCTTGCAATGGAGACGAACTCGCTGTAAGAACATCCTTCGGCTACGGTTAAAGTATGGAACTTTCGGGCCTCAAAACGCTCTGTTTTATGAGTTACTTACGTTTTTATGTTTCTTTTTCCATTTTGTTGGACTTTATTTTTTTGGCTAGTGTTCGGCCCGTTGACTTTGGGACCCTTTTTTGAATTTCTATGCCTATTTAATAGTTGTATGTCATGATAAATAATCAGTCTTGAAATATATGAAAAGTTTCTCATTATCGGTATTCGTTGAATCAACGATAGTTAAAAGAATTGCTCCTGGCATTCGTGTGAATAAACAGGTTCAATCTATTTAGTATACATCAGTAACACTTGGTCATAAATAATAACCTGACTTCAATAAATAATGAGCATATTGTATCATAACATAGCCTTGCATAAGCAAGTGCACATTTCATTTTAAAACTATACATTTCTTGGGGGACCGACCCAACACAAAACCGGTTCACATTAAATTTTTTTGACCCGACCCCACCCCTACATTAATAAAAGGTTTTTCAGTTTTTTTTTTTTTACCATTTTTTTTTAATATTTCTTGTTTTTTCTCGGAATACCCTCTCGCACTGTTGGAGTCATCGATCTGTTTTTTTATGAATAAAACTTTAAGTTTCTTCAAATCCCGCACTCCGCTAACCGTCCCGCAGCGACGCGCGGGTATAGCTACTTGTAGTAAAACAATTCACAAGACAGGTAAGATAAGTTCATCTCCTTTGACCATTTGCTAGTTATTTTAACAAATCTGGAAGAAAACACACTCCCAGCTTAAGTGTAGAGTATGGATACTGCATGCTTCCTAAACATGAATAAAAGTAAAAAATGGTTAGCTTGCATTAAGCTTGAGCATGGCACACGCTCTGCATCAATCTATATATCCTCCTATTATATACTCCCTCCGTCCCATATTAAGTGTCAATTTTTGACTTTTTAAAGTCTTTTTTCTTCAACTTTGACTTTAATTATTTTTTCTTATGTTATATGATACTCAATGCAAAATATATGAATGGATAGAGTTTCGAATGTATTTTTCATTGGTATAATTTTCAGTAAGCATTATATAACATAAAGAAAAATATTTACGGTCAAAGTTTATGAAAAAAGAATTCAAAAAGTCAAAAATGGACACTTAATATGGGACGGAGGGAGTAATAATTTTTCTATGGTTAATTTGTTAAAAAATATTACATCTAAATAACCAAATAACTTGTTCATAAAACCATATCCAAACAACCTATTACACCAAATTCTTATAATAATTCACTAATAAGTGAGATGCACATACCAATGCATTTGTAGTAGATGGATAGATGTGACCTGCGCCGTGAAGCAAGCTACGTCATCTCTGAAATAAATCATAAAACATACAATTTACACCAACCAACAATATTTATAACTTATGTTTATCGCTAACAAAATGATAATATTAAAACTTTAATATTTATTGTTATTAAATTATTTCAAACATGCTCAAAGAAATGCTTCATCAATTCTCATGCCATAGTAAAACATGTAATCATAGTTTCTTTATGAAAATACAAACATAAAAGCTACTATTAGACTTTTTCGTTTAACATAAATAATTTTTTGGGGTTATCATTAAACACAAATAAATTTAAATATAAACAATCGAATCATATCATTTGAATCGAATCATATCATAAATTTTTGGAATTTACCGCGAACTGAAGAGGCTTATCGGGTGGCCTATTAAAGAAAGCAAGATCCAGATTAGTAAAAATAACATTATTTCAATTAGCCAGAGCTTTTAGACATGTCACTTATAAAGAACTTCATGAGCGGAAAGTCTTTTCTTTTGATTTGTAATCGTAGGCCATGACTCAGATCCAAAATCAGGTTTTCTTGTAATATCTAACAGAACCTGTGTATTCTAAAATCGAATTCAAGTAAACTATAATCAAACTTGGCCATTATAATGTAAAAAGGCTTACCAGTGAATACTTGAGAGCCTTTCAACCATCCGATTCAATTCATAAAAACAGTTTTACCCAAATATTTTTGTCGGTGCAACATTGACTAGAATCTCCTTTATGTTTTAACGATGACAAATAAATGTTCACAAAACGTAAAATAACAAACGTTAGCCAAAATCTGTAAACTGGATTTTAGCTTCTATCACGTTGGTCACGCGCCAGTACGTGGCCAGCGCGCCACCTGTGAATTCTGTTTTTACGGATTTTATTTTATCGGCTTTCCTCTTACCTGACACATGTGGAAACTTCAATAAAGGTATGTATATGATATTTGAGCATTTAGGAACACTCCAAATGAGGTTTAGACTTAGAGAGGAGCAAAAACGAATCCTCCCGTTTTCAACAAAACGCCAACTCAAATCTTTTATCAAACGCCTCTAGCCAAGGCCAAAACTTCTTTCTAAACCTAGTATGATCACATTTTCAACATACCATCAAACAAAAGTATTCCTTTGACCTTAATCCGGAGTTACGTTGTTCCTAATCACGTAACGGTTCTTACTCCCTTATTAGTCAAACTAAGTCAAAGGTCACTTTGTGTAAATGCATCATTTCCCGTTATGGGATATGCTTTACTTGAAGATGCAAAGCACTTAGCTTGTTTGCATCAAGATGTTTAGTGATCAAATTCATTGTTGATTATCATGGATTAAAGTCTAAATGACTATATGAGTTTGTGGTATTTGGAGATTAATCATGCTTTGACTTTTCTCATCTCTTTACCTATAAATATTTTACAAACTCACATGTATTCCTCACATGTACAAGATGACTTAAAAACTCCTACACTCCTTCTACACAATCCTACAACCCATTCTTCCTAATCATTTGTTTACCCTTCTTACCCAACAAATGATTATATCCTTTACATACTCCAAACACTTTTCTTAAACCATCTCATAATCACATTTGCCTACTCTTTTCTCTCTTATTGGCAATGCGATGATAAACCCAAATCAATCCATTGATTTCATCCTAAACATCATCATCTTCATACTTCTTATCTTCAAACCTTCTTCAAGCCTAAACTCCTCTTCACATAAACCTTCCCCAAATAATACCCACATGGGATAACTCACATTCCCTTACACAATGTACTCTCCTTGTACTTGTTGTACCTCTTGTATCCTTCATTCCCTACATAGGCTCCTCTACATCCCATTAAAACATTCTCCACCACACATCCATTATTAACCTTCTTCCTTGTAACATTTTTCACACACACACACACACACACACACTCTATCATCCTTACCATTGATCAAGACACTTCATCAATCCAAGTTACCTTACTCTCTTCTCCTTCCTTGGATTGAATTCAAACAAACACAACAAACACACTTTCTCTTCTACTCTTGATCAAGCCACCTCATCAATCCAAGATACCTCACTCTCCTCTCTCCCTTAGATTAAATTCAAATCTCAAAAAAACACAATTCCCTATACAAACAAACACACTTCACTCACTAAACAAACACACTTCTCTTTTAACCCTTGATCTTGCCACTTCACCTATCCAACTTACCTCTCTTCATCTCATCCTCACTCTCCATTTCAAACTAAGATCAAGAGACTCCTTTCTATCACATCATGCCAACTCATGAAAACTCATTCATAACCCATTCTTTCTTATCCAACATGTGCTTAATAAATTTGAAATTCAAATTTCAAATCTTTCCCTATTTCTCTCCAAGTTAAGAATATTCTTTCCCCATTTCTTTCCCCACTTGTGTGTTATTAGTCGAGGGTCTTCTTTCTCATACCCTTTCTTTAGAATCAAGTCTCTAGGTTAGGTTGGGACTTGGTTCAACTATCTTTCATTCAATCTATCAAGTTGTAAGGGAAGTCTTGTATATGTGGGATCAAGCCTAGATCATTTGGGATCTAGTAGGGGTTTGGTAAGCTTCGAAGGGGAAGTCTTTGTGGTTAATAGGTTAAGTCGAATCACGGGTTCTTAGGGGTGGATTTCGAGGGTGGAATACCATAGGTAGTAACTCTTCTTTGTGAGCGCCGATCTTTGTGCATATCGATGGAGATAAATTGTAAAACCATTTGTAGTCCACCATAAGGATTATACTAGTAGAGTATCGAAGTCGTGGATTCGCAACTGGACATACAGAAGGACTAAACCCCCCTTCCCGAACCAGTATATATCATGGTGCTTTCTCTCTCTATCTCTATCTACTTATTGATTCTTTGCTAAGTAGATCATCACACCACTCGTTTTTTTGGAGACTTCAAGTTTTATAAACTTCAAAGAAGTCAAGAAAACTGTATTCACCCCCTCCCCTATGGTTCTACAATTGGTATCAAAGCGGTTTACTCAAATTTTCAAGCGTTAAAGCCTTCCTGACAAGTCGTTTTAAGTTAAAAACTTCTTTTTCAAAAATTCGAAATCCTAACTCTGGTTTTTGAAAAAGCTGAGTAAAGATCCATGACTCAATAGAACTATGTGGAGTGGTATTCTATGCAAAGACCACATTTGTTACAACCTAATGGGTTTTGCTTTTGGAAAGCCCGCTTTGTGACTTACGTAAAGTCCAAAGATATTGACTTATGGCAAGTCATTCAAAATGGCGATTTCTACTATGAAGTTGAAGACTCATAAACAAAGTTAATAAAGGAAACGTCGTAGGAACTTCTTGAAGATGATCAAATGAAGAAACATGACTAGAACAATGAAGCCAAGATGTCTCTTTACAATGCTCTACCCCAAAAAGAGTATGAAAGAGTCTTCATGTGTAAAACCGCCAAAGAAGTATGGCATACACTCATTATAACTCACCAAGGTAATTCATAAGTTAAGAATTGCAAGATTGACATTCTTACTCAAGAATACGAGAAGTTCTCAATCTCAAATGAAGAAACTATTGACAACAGCTTCACAAGATTCAATGCTATTGTGACTAGTCTCAAAACATTAGATCCAGTTCTTCGGGATCTTCCATTAAAATAGAGAGCTAAGGTGATGGCCATTAAAGAAGATAAAGACTTGGCTACACTTCCTCTTTACGAGCTAGTCGGGAACCTTAAGGTCTATGAAATGATCTTGGAAAATGATGATGTAGTTTCCAAGACCACTACAAAAGATAAGGTCAAATCTCTAGCTCTTAAAGCTAAAGTTACTAGGGGGAAAACTAGTGACGATAGTGATAGTCAAGGAGGAAGTGGTGAAGACATTGATAAAGAAAAAGAAGCCAAAGCATTTAATTTGATGGCTAGGAACTTCTGAAAGTTCTTCCGCAAAGAGAATCAGATTGGGCGCGGCAATCGTATTGGTAATGGATCATAGGTATGGAGAGGCACATAAATAGCTTTCGAGTAACAAGGGGGTGGAAAGCTAGAACAAAAAGGACATGGCCACAGATGCAGAATAGAAGGCAATTTTGCTAGTGAGTGTAGAGAGCCAAAGGAGAACAAGGCTTTTATCGGAGGAGAAAGGAGCGATAGTGAAGATGGTAACGAACATCAAAATGACGCAACTTGTCTCATGGAAATTGATTCTCAAAAGGTGCAAACTAGACCTTCTATTTCAAATAATGATATAAATATTATTGATTTGCAAAAGTAGAATGATGAACTCCTAAGGTTTAACAAGGATTTTACTAAAACTTTTGAAAAACTTTTAAAAGAAAAACGTTCTCTTGAAAATGAGAATTCAAAACTTTCAAGTAAAATCAATGATCTTGAAATTGAAGTAAAGAAACTTGCAAATGATAAAGAGGTGATTGAACCTTGCAAAAATTGTGATGTACTCACCAAAGAGGTTGGCTCTTTAAAATTCAATGTTTCTAGACTCCAACATGAAGTATTGAATTTTTCAAAATTCAAAAAGAGTAGCATTGTTTTGGACGATATGTTAAGTCGTCAAAAATTGTCCCAAGATAATGAAGGTCTTGGATTTTCTAAGAATGATAAAACCACTTCCGTAAGTCCAAACAAACCAATGGTGTTTGTAAAAGAGAGTCAAATCGGAACTCTTCAAAAGGCTTTGTTAAACCCGTAGTACCTCAAAATCACTTTGCAAACACTCGAGGCTTCCGAGCACCCATTAGAAGAGTGGATACAAGACATCACTCGAGCTCACATAATGGAATTGGATACACACGACCTCAAGTTGACCCTAGACCTTTTTTACCCACACCAAATATGAGACCTTCAAACTCATATAAACGAAGATCTTCTTTCAAAACAACCGTTCTTTAGAAAAAAGTAATTTTTATAACAACCAAAGGTCTTTGCATTATCAACCTAGCACATTCCAAAGGAGTGAAAACTCCTACCTAAATCAAAGGCTAAAAACACCTTGGAGCATTGGACCAAAATTTCAAAACTCCCACGATTTTCAAAACAATCCTTGGTCCGCGTTCTTAAGGTACGGCCTACATAAACTATGTGCTTTTCTACAAGACCCAATTATGGTTAACTTGGACACCATATTTGCTAACCACAACGGACCCATCAAACAATGGGTACCACGACCGTAAATTCATATTTACATGTAGGTATATCTTAAATGCGATCTACTACCGGACGATTGGATTGTGGATAGTGGTTGCACTAAGCACATGACCGAGAATAGAAGATTGTTTATTTCGTACAAGGCGTATGATGGTGCACATGTCGTATTTGAGAGCAACCTAAAGGGGAAGGTCTTCGGTGGAGGTAATATTACTCATGACTCTATTACAATTACCAATTTTGAGCATGTTAGTGGTATAGATTTTAACTTGATTAGCGTAGGTCGATTATTGATGATGATTGCATAGTTAGCTTTACTAAAGTAGATTGTGCTATTAGTAAAAATAGTAAAACTCTAGCTAAATAACATAGAAGAAATGGATTATATACACAAACATCCGTATGTATTAACCCAAGAAGATCGGTCGCCTTTTCCGTGTGATGCGAAAAAGGTTTCCTTGTCATCTTACCTGATAAACAAGATGCGCATTGATCAAAACATTCAAAATACGTTGATTTTAAAAGCCTATCATGTTGTAGTTTTTTAATACGTTTCTTGCTTATATGAGCAAGACGGCATTGCAACGGATAAGTAGAGTCCAAGTTATGCTTGGATCTTTTATTGCTAACATTATAAATAGAATTAACATTTGGCACAAGATTAAGCATATCAATTTCATAAATACCATCATGTGGAATAGCATTAAAATAAAGAACATCATTCTTAGAAACTGAAATTCCATAATCCGTAAAACATTAGATAAATCTATTGTCAATCAAACGAGAAACTAAAACAACACCTCTAGTTATAGTAGGTGCATAATGACAATTGTCTAAACAAATAACTAAGTCACTAGGAAAAACTAAGTCAAAACTTCCAATAGCTTCTACTTGTGCACAAACACCATTGCCCACGTACAAATAGACAGCTCCTTGTTTCAGCTTCCTTTCACTTCTAAAACCATGTTTTGTGTTACAAATTTGAGTACCACAACCAGTGTCATACGCCCAGGATTTATTAAGGAAAGAAAATAATTCTATTGTGAAGATACTTGAAGAACTGGCAGTGCCAACTTGCTTCTTTTTCTTCAAAAACTCAACAAGATAAATAAAACAATTCCTCTTTTAATGCCCTACCTCTTT
>BQNB010195758.1:0-11342 GCA_026074375.1 Tanacetum coccineum | reverse complement strand
GTTTCACGTTCCACCCGAGAATAATGAGTTTGAAGGCGAGATCATCCCATGTAGCGACTTTCGTCTCGGCACATCCCAAAGTGACCAGGCTTTTGACACCCCACAGAGACTAGTATCGGGACTCACAGACCTTTGGTTTCAAAAACTCTTAGGCTTCCCGTATAAACATAGCTTATTTAAAATTTAAAATAGAATAGTCAAAGTTCAAAAGCATATTTAAATTTAATAAAAAGAGATCTATTTATTAATTCACACTTAATATTAAACATAACATTGATTGCAATTGTAACCCTCAACCTTTTAGAAGGCCGCATCATTATTAAACCTCGGTCCTTTAAACAACTGCCACATCGGTATGCGAGCCGACCATGGTCCAGGAGTCTTATTTCGACCTTGGTGATTTCCTTGACCTTTTAGAAGGCCGCAACATCGGTTGTGAGTCGGCAAGATGCAGCAAACTTTTATCAGTCTCGGATTTTTATTCTTACTATGGGCTTTCTTTAGAAGGCTGTAACATCGGTTGTGAGCCGGCAAGATGCAGCAAACTTTTATCAGCCCACAATTTATAATTATTACTTCTTTTTTCATTATATATCTTTTTTTTTCATTTTACTTTATATAGAGAAGACTTCTTTTTGAAAAAATTAAGTATAAGTTTGAACTAAGACTAAAATTTTTGCTATATACTACATAAAAATTTGTTGATTTAAGTTCAATCTCCAAAAACAACACGTATTATTAATCCGGTTAGGAGCTTATGGGAGAAAAAGCCACAAATTACATACATGAGCTCTTAAGATTTTCAAATAATCCTTGTTTAGCATCCAACTCATAATCAACTCTATCATTTTTCGTTCTTCGCGAATATCCGCGAACGCTTAGTCTAAAAGTTAAGGAACAAGTTAGAGCTCAACACGCTCGATCGAGTCAAAATTTATTCTTATTCTACCCAGCAGGAAAGTCAAAATTGTGACAAAACACTTATTTTATTTTTTTGAAAATTTTTAAATTTTTTCATTTTTTTGAAATTTTGGTGGTAAAAATGGGATTACGCGAAAACAACGACTGCAGGCACAATCAAATCGATAGATCCCCCCATACTAGAATTAAACATTGTCCTCAATGTTTTAAGAAGGGTCTCTACGTAAATCCTAAGCCGTTTATTAAGTATGCTTAAAGATAAACGTTAGTCGATAAGATTAGGATATTGGATTTCCCAAATGAAGCTGAGGATTTGAAGCTCTTGTGATCGAAGGACAAAACCGCGAGCACGAGAGGCTTCAAAAATCCGGGACAATCCTGGACAATCATCACAAAAACACAAGCAAACGAGAATGGAAGAGGCGAGCCTCCTCACAACAACAAAAACACTTATTAGCAAATAGAAAGAAGATAGAATGGATAAGCATGGGTTGCCACCCACGAAGTGTTTGTTTAAGGTCACTGAGCTTGACCCGATCCCCCCATACTTGAGCTTGTCAAGGGGGATAGAAATGGGGATGACGAACACCCAAATTAGGAGTGTTGTCTCCATGAATCAACATCGGGCTTTTATGATGAAAAAGCTTGGAAGCTTTAAAGCCCCGATGTGATGAAGAAAAGAATGATAAATGGAGATTCCGGGGTCAAAAATGGTATCTTCATTCCCACATGAGAGAAGATATGGAGGAGCAACGGGATACGTGAGAAAAGAAAGAAAGATCCATACAACATATGCCAAGAGAGGAGACTGGGCATCCTCGAATGGTAAATTCACATTTGTCGTAGAAAGAACGTTCTCACGAATCCCGGAGTCAACAATACTAGTCAACTCACCCGGATCGGGCTCACTCTTAAAATAGAAACAATCATTGATAAGTGTAGAATACACATATCCATTTATGCCTAATATAACCCAAATAAACCCAAAACAGACCAAAAATAGCAAAAATATGCTTGTATTTGTGTTTTGTGTGTGCAGGTACGGATAAGTCAAAAATCACAAGAAAACAGTAAAAAAAAAAGAAGCAAGCATGGACACGAGAATTAGAAGAGCATAAAGCCGTAGCCCCAAAAGCCCAAATCCTTAGCCCATTTCCTTTTCTTACATCCATAAGGGCCAATCTTGCAATTACTTAAAATTAGTTATAACTTGGGAAAAGGAAGAAATGGGCCAAATGTGCAAATTCCCCAAAGTCCAACAGTTTTAACTGTCGAAAATTAGGCGCGAAGCAGTTCCTGTTCAACTGACCATCGTCCCAAATACCTTTTACCTCAAATCAAAAGGGGTTTCTCAAATTAGAATGAGCTGAGCATGTCAATTTCAAGAGGTCTACAACACAAATGAAGGGGACAAATCAGTCTTTATCAAGGGATTCCTTAACTCTCCTCAATCAAAAGCCACCTATCATGAAAAGCACAATGGAAAGTGGGTTTTAGTGTAAAACATTTCACAAAAAAACTAGTACAAACATCAACATCAAGGGAATGACAACGCTGGCAATCCACAGGTTCCACAATTGATCAACGGCTACAATTGGATGCCAATGATGGACATGATTAAAATATTGGAGAGCGAAGGCAAGAGGGTCTGGAAGCTTCAGCTTGGCACTATAAATAGGCCTCACTTCTCACACACACACAATCGAGGTTTTTTAGTAAAATTTAGTCTAGCTTAATTTCGTAATTTTTCCTAAATGTTTTTGTAATCTCCGTTTCTAGTAATGTAATTCAGTTTTCAATTAATGAAACTCAGTTTTTATTAGTCATAAGCTCTTCTTATTTTCAACCTTAAATCTCTCTTAATCAGCCAATTTGTCTTAATAAGCTAATAAGCTCATTTAAAGCTCTTTCAGTCTATAAGCTGAAATAGAGCTTATTGAAGTCAGAATTAATCTTACCTAAACCTTAAATCAGTTTAATCTATCATGGATCTTATTGGATTAGAGCTTTTGGAAGGGGATCTTAACTTGGAAGAGATCCCAAGTACTTTTACCCTAGCTTATTAATAAGCTAAGGAGCTTGTAGCTGCCTTAACTGGTTCCTTTTGTTTAGCTAAAGGATTAAGTAAGTTTCTCTTTTTTATTATTCTTTAATTCCAATTTAAATTGCTTAGTTATAGTTTATATGCTTAATATTGCTTATTTGCTTATTCTCTTGCTTATTAGTGTTTAAATATCTCTTCTAGTGCTTATTAGTTGTTGTCCTCATCTGTTTTTGCTTAAAAAGTTATAGATCATTAGTTACTAATTTCTATCATAAAAACTCACAAAATCCAAAAAAATATTAGCTTAATTAGTTAAGATCTTAGAATTTTACTTATTCAGTTGTTTAATCATGATTGCTAAGTTTGTTTTAAGCTAGTTTTTATCTGGTATTTAGAATTTGTTCATTAGATTCCTCTTAAAAAGTTTTTCTTAAATCTGTCATAGTCTAAAAGGGGTGTTTGGTTTAGTGCACTCTTGAATTGCACTAGCAGTACTAACCTCAGTTAGTACTGCTGAACCTTTACACTACCAGTACTAACCATACAGTAGTACTGTTAGCTTATATTTTAGGCTATGCCAAAATCAGAGGATTTGTTTAGTTATAGCATATTAATGAATTTAATTTTAGGTTTTCATTTCTAGCTTTTTCATTGACTTATTTCTGTTATCAGAGTCAAATAGCACAACAGACTTTCACTTGAAGAACTGCTGAACTTTTACCTAGCAGTTAACCTCATTAGTACAGCAGTGTTCTTAACTTAATTTGGATAGATAATTTATTATAAGTTTAGCTTGCCAAATTCAGTAGGATTTAAGTTTTAATATAGCTTAATATAGTTTAAATCTTTAATTTTGTTTTCTAGCTTATTGTCTTAGCTTATTTTGCTGTCAAAAGTCATAAAAAACCTGAAAATTCCAAAAACAGTATTTAGAAACTTTAGGATTTAAATTAGTTAATTCAAGCTTTTAAGTCTAGGTTTTATAGCTTATTTAGATGGATAAATAGTAGATTAATAAGTTCTTAAAGTTTTAAAGTCTAGTTTAGCTTATTAAGTTCTCTAGTCTATTTGGAGTTTGTGTTACCTTGCTTATTTCCTGAGTTTGCTTGTTTCATGCTTAATTTCAGTAGTTTAAAAGCACTTCTAGCTTAGTTTTCTTTGCATTTTTAGATTAAGCACATCATAAGCTTTCTAGATCACTTTTCCTTTTTAGAATTAAGCTTAAATTGAGCAGTTTACAGCTAGTTAAGTAAAGATAAGCTCAAAGGCCTCCTTTCTGAGGTCAGTTTAGAAATAAGCTTTTATTGAGCTTAATTGTGAGTTTCAGCCCAAGTAGCTTTTATTAATTTTGTTCCCACTAGCTTCCTTTACAACTTTGCTTCTTTGAGTTTTTCATTTTAAGCTCTTTAAAATTTCGAATGCTTATTGGACTTAGTTTGTGATCGGGGTAGATTCTCAGGGTAGATAGTGAAACTTTTGAATTTAGTTGTTTGCTAAGTTGAACCTCCGTTAGTTTGTTAGTTTTCCAGTTACTCCCTTAGAACGTTGCACCATTAGTCCATTAGTTAAGTTTTCAATTAAGCTTATTGGTTTTAATTAGTAATTAGGTTTAAGTTTTAATTAGTTTAATTAAACTTTTATAAAAAGATAAAAATTAGGGCTTTTATTTTTAATAATTTTCTACACTTTTTCTTTATTTAGTGAAATTTTAGTGGTTAAATTTTAGTCCATTTGTTTAATAATTGTGTTTCCATACTTGTTTAATTATACATTTTCGATTTTATTTTTTAATATCTTTCCAAATCAAATATCTTTGCTCCATTCAAATCAGGATCCGAACCTAAAACGTGGTTTCAATTTCACTAGTCATTGGGAATAACGACCCGGGTGATCATACTTGCCCGGTTTAATATACGTATTATATATTATATTATATATATTTCTGAGAGTGAATTTTATCAAGGGTAACTTGGTAATTTTCTTAATTACTCTTTTATGTATTATATTTTATATTATATTTTACGTGTGTAAAACTTGTTCAATCACATCCCAATGCCAAGCATTGGTTTATTAATGACACGATTTTACAAAAACACCCCCTACCTTGGCTATATAATTCATACGCAACTGCTCACATTGGAATTATTAGGATTTAGTTTTAGTTTTAGCTATTTAAATTTTAGCGTATTGGTTTTAATTTTTCAGCTTATTGTAATTTTCTTTTCATCTTATTTAGCTTATTGTAAGAGATCTCTTTGGCTTATTGATAAAAGATGTATCAGGTTGGTTAAATAGCTTTTTCCTTTAGCTTATTTGTCTCTTTTCTTTTCTTTTTCTAATCAAATAGCTTATTCAATAACGATGAACTTGCAATTGTTTCCCAATTTCGTAAATCAAAGATATTTTTTTAACACTCCATTTAGGTTGTCACTACCAAGTACGCTCACCTTGAAAAGCAATTTTCAAAGCTAACTATTGAAGTAGTTGATTATTTGGGTTTAGAGAGTCTCTGATTCTTTCGTGAAACCGTTAAAATTCATTGCTAAAACAAAAAAAAATTATGTAAAGTTTTGCTTTTTAATTGTTAGTTTTTTCTTGTTTGCCACAAAGGGTCGTTATTCGCATTCTCGTGAGACGTCGACAACAACACCCTCTTTCCGTGTTGAACCAATCGTTGAACACAACGTTGTTCTAAATGGCCGCCAATCGAACGATGGCCCAAATGTACAAGCACTCCATCGAGGGGTATGAATAGGCTATAGTATTTCCAATTCCACCGATCAATGCTAACAATTTCGAGCTTAAACAACCGTTAATTAATCTTCGTGCAAAGCAATTAAGTTTACGTAGACAAGCCCCCACACATCACCTTTCGATTATTTAACAAGGTCACTCAAGACTTTCAGACATCCAGAAGTTCCGGAACACTTCGATAAAGCTTTTGCTTACTCCCCATTTTCTCTAGAACGGTGAAGCCCGAGATTAGGTTAGACATGAACCTCCTAACCAATTCTCACATGGTACGACCTTGTTTCAAAATTTCATAAACCAATAACTCCCACCTTCAAAACCCACTTACTATCGGAATGAAGATCAAGTACTTTTTACCAAAAAAAAACCAAACGAAACCTTAATGAAGCATCTGAACGTTTTAAAAGACTCCTTCGTCAATGTCCTCAACCATTGCTACTCTGAATCTACACCAACTCATAGAAAACGATACTTTTATATAATTCATTTAAATTCCAACGATCAAATGCCTAGATTCTGCCGCGTGGTGGCAATTATCTTAGACAAGATGCCTCAAGAAGTTTAGCGATTATAGACAGCAAGTCATAAGGTTCGTTACTCTAGAAGATCCGAGCTAATGATTCAAGAGTGAGTACGGATGCTCCTCTTTCTATTCTTCATCTTCCCTACAAAATCCATTTCGATATACAACAAATGAGCCGCTTCTCTCAGAGGATAATAAGACTATCAAGATGAACCTAAATGATGAATAAATGAAAGCTATAGTTTGTTACTGAATACTCCTCCTGCACCCGTCAAAGCATATGAGGAAGTCAGTGGCCCTTTTTGGATCGATAACACCATTTTACCTTTGTCTGTCTTAACGTCGAGGTGGAAGCGATTTTTCCTGTTTTCATGACAACATCCAACAATTTCACAAACCGCAGCCGTTGGTAATTTGCTCCACAGAAACCAACCTTCCCAATTTGGGCAAGTCAAATGAAACCATCATCGGGTATCATCAACCGAATGGTCAAACCACTAGAACCGATACCAAGGAACCCCATCGTAAATTTCAACCAAAACCGTGGAGGAAACTTTAATCAAAACCGTTCAAAACAACCAAAATTAAGTTTTATCAAGCTCCACCATAACCAAACACCAACCTATCGTCAACTAACCAATCAATCAAGTTTTACCTTAACCCTAACCGAACCAACCTCCAACAAATAGGTTTCGCGAAAATGATTTAGAAAGTTACGTCAAAGCAAACGATGCGATAATTAAAGAAAGTCCAAAATCAAAATCAAGGTTTGCAAAAACAAATGGCAAATTTACAAGTTTGTTTAACAAGCCCTTTGCACCCAAGATTATGATTTCAGCAATACCGAACCAACCTTAAGTTCAAGTACTTTTAACCAGCAATACTCAGTCCAAACCCAATTAAAACGAAGCCAAGGCAATTACCACTCGTAGTGGTGCCGTCATACGATGGACCTCCGATTCCACCGCCGGTGGTGGAAAAGGAAAGTGAGGTGACAAAGGATACGGAGCTACCGAGCACCGAAGACATCTAATCTCCTCCATTGGTCCAAGAACAAACCAAAGATAAAGATCCAATTGAAGAACCTTCTTTCGTTGCTAGCAAAGCCAAACCTAATTTGCCTTACCCATCGAGACTCAACAAACAAAAGATTCGTAAAAAGGATGATATCCTAGCTTCAAAGTTTATGGAAAATCTTCGTAATCTTCACTTTGAGCTAAGTTTCCCAGGGCGGGATTCTCTCATTAATATGCCAAAGTTTTGCTCCGATGTTTAAAAAGATGCTTAAAAACAACGACAAGTTGATCGAATAGACCAAAACAAAACACCGTTGAATGAAAATTGTAGTGCGTTTGACCTTAAAAAGCTTCCAAAAAGCTAGGTGACACCCGGTCGTTTCTCATTCTCATGAGATTTTTTCAGAGTTCGTTAGTTTAGCTTAGCCCTTTTCGATTTAGGTGCTAGTATCTATCTTATGCCTGTTATCCATTTGGAAAAAGCTTCAACTCTCAGGCCTAACCGAAACAAAAATGGTATTAGAATTAGCCGACCGTACAATTTCCAAACCAACCGGTGTAGCTGAAAATGTTTTTGTCAAAGTAGGGAAGTTTTACTTTCCCGCCAATTTCGTTGTTCTTGACTTTATAGCCGATCCTCGAGTACCGTTGATACTCGGGCTGTAACACCCCCAAAAATATAACAACGCAGCGGAATACCACATGGGGTGCTACTTTATAATACACAACAATAGATACAAGAGAACGACCTCTAGGTGTCGTTTGGAAAATAACATTGTTGATTTAATCAAAATTTGAATTTAATATAACATTTGTCCCATAATTGCATCACAATGAAAAGCTTGAATGTAAAGACTCCAATGCACTTCAAGAAATCCGAGCATCTAATTTACCTGAGAAAAACATGCTTAAAAGTGTCAACATTAAAGTTGGTGAGTTCATAGATTAGTTTAAATATGAATGTAAGTTTCAACAAATATATTTATCCACGGTCATCATAGTACCATGTAAAATGTTTATAAAATATGCACGACCCATTTTATGTCACCAAAAGTACCAATCTTATCCCAAAGATTTTATAAAGAATGCATGGTTAATTTAATGAACAAAATGTTCCAAGTATGTATTTGTCGGGGGGCCCTATAGTCCCAACGTTATAATCCGACATGTTATAACGTTCGTTCCCAGTGATAGCTAGTCACCCGAACGGGGGTTGTCAATCGCCGAATAGATCTATTTTATTTCATTCGCGTGGACATCACGACTATAATGTTCGTTACGCGATAGTATATCACCCAACAGGGATCCACACCCAATAGATCTATTTCATACATTCGCCTCACCCTCCAAGTGATTTACATTCATGAACGCGGTGACTAAATTGTATGAACCCTATTTGAAGCAGTGATACAAATAATATATACTCCCGTTACCGGTGTCCCCACCAAGAACACCCGGGCAGTAATGTAAAAATACGTACTCCCGTTACCGGTGTCCCCTCCAAGAACACCCTGTGCAAGTAATTTGTTGTTATCAGTTCCAATTCAGCCTAAAGCTAAATCCGTAATCATTTCAATGTAAAGTAGTATTTGTGACCAAAAATGAAGTCAAAGATGTTATCCCATAGCGAGCTAAGCTAATTAGATGTAAACCAAGTTGAGTAAACAATCATGTAAATGCATTATAAACAAGCATGTTCTCACCCAAATATATTGTAAAACCAGTAAAAACAGGGGACTATAAACTCACAAAATCCTTAAAACAATCACATTGTTATAAAGATAACCGAGTAAGTATAAATTTGTAGAACAAGCAAAGTAATCCCACCTCGCGGTTATAAAAATTCAAAAGATGGAAACGAGAGCTAGGAACTCACAATGATTAAAGACCACGATCAATTAATCCCAAATAAATAACAACTGAATCTGCAACGATCTCGCACCACGACCTATAATATATGTCGTTCGAAATATAACACTAATAAAATATGACCAATCGATGCGTACAACGATACCACGAAAGTCATACATATTTTACATATGTATACATACATATCTACATGTGATGAAAATCCACTTGCGCTCTTTAACCTTAAACCCTTGTATATTTATATGAAATAAACTAATTATCGTCAAATCCTAACTTATGTCGAATATTTATCGAAAGTTACTATTTTTAGACCTTCCGTTTTTTAGAACCGAATAATGATCTTAAAACTATTAATTGAAATAATATATTAACCGACTTAAGTATTTACCAGCTAGTCTTATTTTAAAAGTGACAAGCCCTCGGCAAAGTAAAATGTCATTACGAACAACTTTCGTGTTTCGCCGGAAGGCTGAAACGGACTCGAAAGTGCTCAAATCGTTTAATTTATAAATCTGCCATTTTTAATATATATTAAAAATAACCTATTTTTCTACTAAAGTGTATATTTCGATTTCGTTCCAGTTTCTTCGTTATTGGGAGTTAAAAGTCCCGTTTTATATCAAAACGTCCGTCAAAATATAATTTGTTATATTTTGTATACCAAAGTCTAACTTTTCAACATTTCGAACTCCGAATCTCATGTTTCGTTTTTCTGCTCATAATGTACCGTTACAAAAACGCGCCAAAGTCCGTTTTTAACTCAAAAACTTATCTAAAATGTGTCTAGTATCGCTTATAGATTTATATCAATCCCGTTTTTATATTTATATCACATTTTTATTAGACGTCGCAAGTTTATTAGATTTTCATCACATATAACAATTAATCGATAATATAAACGATATTAATCGAATACTTTTGTGGTGCAAAACTAAACTCACCCAAACACACCCGCTGTGGTTCTGACCCGCGAACCAAACACCCCTGCTATCCCAAACACACCCCTTGGTGGTGGCTGTTAAGCCAAACGCACCCCTATAGCATTTCTGTCCAAACCAAACGCACCCCTATGTTGTTTTATGTTAACCCAAACGCACCCCACATGTTTTCTACTAAACTAAACGCACCAAATACACCCTAATCTATTATTTCAGCCAACCAAACACACCCTAATTGATTTCTACATAAACCAAACGCTACCTTAGTGCGTTTCACAGCCAACCACGCACCCTTGTGCGGGCTGCTGACCCGGAACCCAACGCACCCTTTCGGTGCTAAATCGAACAACTAAACAAACTAATACTCCCGGTTGTCCCTGGCTGTCCCCGCAGCCTAGCCCGACACCCCGGCTGTTTCGACAGCCAACACAAACAAACGCGCCCTAGTGGTTGTTAACCCTTAACCCGACCCGACAACCCCTCCCCCCGGCTGTCCCGACTGTCCCACAGCCAACCCGATGACCCAACCCGGCTCGCTGTTTTGACAGCCAAACTCGACGCCCCTTCTCGGATATACCCGGCTGTCCACAGCCAACTTGACACCCTCCCCAGCTGTTTCGACAGCCAAACACGCCCATTGATTGTTATAACCTTAACCCGAACGCACCCTTAGTGGTTGTGAACCCAAAACAAAACGCACCATCGTCGGAGGTTTGTCAACACAACCACACGCACCTGTTTCTATAAACAAAACCAAACGTACTCTTTTTGTTGTTAACCCACGAAACCCGACGCACCCTTTTGTGAAAAAAAACGCAACCAAACGCACCCCTTATGTGGTGATAGCCACATAAACAAACGCACCCCACGGTGGCTGTGGTGGTGGCGTGGGTTCGGTGGTGATGATGGTGGTGTTATAAGGCGCGTGAAGGAGAGTGATGGTGGGGATCGGATAGATCCGGTCACGAGGAGCCTTTTTGGTCTTCGCCGGAAAATGCTTGCCGGAAAAGTTTTCCGGTGGCCGGAGGTGGTGGCCGGCGGCGGCAGGAGCTCGCCGGAAATAATAGAGGGGGAGACGAAAGAGATGAAGTGTATATAAAGATGGAATGAAATAAAAATGAAATGAGTATAAGTTATATATATATATATAAAAGAAAGTGAAAAGTCCCCCATAGTCTAGGGTTCATTTTGTAACATTATTAATATAGTTTTTATAATAAACGGTTCGGGACTCATTTGAGCGACTTAACGGATGATTGAACGCGCGAAACTTGCGCCAT
>BQNB010195757.1:1275-11342 GCA_026074375.1 Tanacetum coccineum | reverse complement strand
ATTGGTGTTCATAGGGTACCTTTTCTTATGGGTGATCACACCAACTAATGTTTATAAGACAGAGTGGCTAGTTAAGGTCCGAGCCCACACCACTTCTACTTACTTTGGAGCTCAAGGTCTAATTCTATCTAGCTATGCAACTACTATATAATTATTATTTTTTCATTCGATTTGTAAGTTAACATAGCTCGTTTGTAACTTTGCGCAAGCTTAACGTAAACAAGTTTGATTTTTGAGCTAAACGATTTCATTTGTTTTCACGTATTATCGTTTGCTTGTTCTTAGATTAAAATCATTACCTATATCAACTAATATACATAATGATTTTAATCTAACAATTTCCTTGCATTTCTTCAAGCTATCTGAAAAAACACACTTTTTATGTACTTCAAGTAAGATACATTGTTCTACATAATATGTATCCATATCGAGTCTCATTTTACTAGCTACCTTGTTTGCTTATCATGATATTGAAAAGAAAAAAAGAGCTTACATAAGTTACATCTTTATGTTTTTTTTCCTAGTTGTTCTTATTTTTACCATTGAATGTCTATTTTGTTTAGGTACAACGATGTTGCTGTACACATTCCCTGTTTTGTTCATAGCCGTCGTGGCAAGCGTATATCTCCATTTAAAGAAACAATCAAACCAAAACTGTGACGAAGGGTATAAAGTCATTTCAGTTAAATATATTAGTTCATCCAGTTTCATTATCCAAGATACTAAATTATATTGTTTTCAAAATTTAGGAAAAAAGAAACTACCAACGATAACCTGAGTATGTGGAAAAGGCCAATGATCATCAAAGGTTTAGGGATCCTCTCAAAAATCGAGCTTGCTTTCCTTTTAATGTTCATCGCTCTTCTTGTCTGGTCTTTTGTGACATATCTACATGTTAGTTTCGCAAAGATCACCCCTAAATCAGCAGCAAAAAAAGGAGAGGAAGTGTACGTGAATCGGTTTCTCTCTTTAGCTCATTATTATTTGACTTTACATCGCATTTTATTTCACTTTATTGATTCGAGATTGTTTTGTTACACAGGTGGGAATCAAAGTTGGATTCAGTGGCTCTACGGTTTGGGCTAATTGGTAATTTGTGTCTAGCATTTCTGTTTTTCCCGGTGACTCGAGGCTCTTCTATATTGTCGTTATTTGGGCTCACGTCCGAGGCTAGCATCAAGTATCACATATGGCTGGGGCATATTGTTATGACCCTCTTCTCTTCACATGGCGTTTGTTACATTATTTACTGGATCGCAACTAACCAAACATCAGAGGTATTTTTCTATCTCTTTATATCTCATGTTATATATTTACTAAGATCCAAATATGTAGGTTTACAATATATCTAAACGTAAACCCCTAAAATACCTTTGGACAAGTATACGGCCAAGAAGTTCTGAAAATATTCACCCGATATATTTGGACAATGATAAGATAAAGTGCATGATGGGTAGAATATTTTCCACTTAAAAAAGTCAACTTTTATGTGGTCCAAAACTATGGATCCATCGGTCAAATATCTCCCACAAACAAAATCTCTTTATGGTGGCCATTTATTCATATCATGGCATAATGACAACTTTGATATCTAGACGCATTAGTTGCAGTTTGTAGTAAAATAAAATGAGGCTGTAATGGCAACATGAAACTAATATATCATGATACTGTTATATACTGTACTTAATTGAACTATGTTTGATGGTGACTTTAGATGTTGAAATGGGCAAAAAACGACATATCAAATGTAGCCGGAGAGTTGGCTTTGATAGCAGGATTGATTATGTGGGCAACAACGTTTCCCAGAATTAGGCGAAAGATGTTTGAGGTTTTCTTCTATGCTCACCACTTGTACATCCTCTTCATGGTGTTCTTCGTGTTCCATGTTGGCATATCTTACGCCTCCATAATGCTTCCGGGATTCTACCTCTTCATGATTGATCGATTTTTAAGATTCTTACAATCAAAGGGAAATGTTCGTTTGATTTCTTCTCGTGTTCTTCCTTGTGAAACTCTCGAGCTCAACTTCTCCAAAAGCCAAGGTACACTTGAGCACATAAATATTTAACATAAAAACTTTATCAAGTATAATTAACTGATAATGTTTATCATGATTTTCTGTAGGTTTAAGTTTTACACCAACAAGCATCATATTCGTTAATGTCCCAAGCATTTCAAAGGCTCAATGGCATCCATTCACAATTAGTTCTAGTAGTAATTTGGAGCCTGAAAAGCTAAGTGTTATGATCAAAGGTGAAGGAAGTTGGTCTAAGAAGCTCTACCAAATACTATCTTCCCCAAATCCTGTGAACCAACTCGATGTTTGCGTTGAAGGACCTTATGGACCTATCTCAACCAACTTTCTAAGGTAAGATGTTCTTGAGAATGATAATTGCCAGGTTAGGTTTATTTGTGTAAATTGTGTATACTAAATCTCTATTTATGGTTTCAGGCACGATATGCTAGTAATGGTGAGCGGAGGAAGTGGAATCACACCATTTATTTCGATATTTAGGGAACTTGTTTTTACTACGGAGACCCTAAAATGCAAAGCTCCTAAAATTCTCTTGATAAGTGCATTTAAAGACTCTTCTGATCTCACCATGCTCGAATTGCTCTTGCCATCATCTGGTGCACCATTAGAAATTACAAAACTTGATCTGCAAATCGAGGCGTATGTGACAAGAGAGAACCAACCTGTGGCCAATGATAAAAAATCAATAAGGACCATTTGTCTCAAACCAAACCCCTCTGACGCTCCCATAAACCCTATTTTAGGACAGAATGGTTGGTTATGGCTTGGTGCAATTATATCGTGTTCTTTCGTGGTTTTCCTTTTGTCTATGGGACTATTAACGCGGTTCTACATATACCCTGTTGATAAAAATACAAACAAAGTGTACCCATATGCTTCGAGAGCCATCCTGAATATGTTGCTCATTTGCATCTCTGTAATGGTAATATGTAGTATGGCTTTTTGGTGGAATAAAAAGAAAAATGCAATGGATTCGAAGCAAATTCAAAACATGGAGGGTGCGACACCGGTTAACTCACCTGATTCGTGGTTATATAATGCCGATAGAGAGCTCGAAAGTGTCCCCCAACAATCACTATTTCAATCCACAAACGTGCATTATGGTGAAAGACCAGATCTTAAGATTAAATTCTTTTCCATCTTGTAGGAATGTTGTTTGAGCAAAAAGAATCAAGTGTTGGAGTTCTTGTTTGTGGGCCAAAGAAGATGAGGCATGAGGTTGCAAACATCTGTTCATCTGGATTGGCTTCAAACTTGCATTTTGAGTCCATAAGTTTTAGCTGGTGATTTGATTTATCAACTTAACAAAAATGGCGTGTAATGGATTTCTTTTTCTCATGTCATTGACAACCACAGTCGTTTTTAACATGTCCAAGGTAAAGGGTTCGATTGCACTTCTAATAGGGGGTCTCAAAGCTAGAAATATGTATTTGTGTGTATATGTGTATACGAATCAGAGAGAAGGGTGTAAATCATCCTTTGTAAACTTGTAATACATAAATAAACGGTTCTTTTTTGTGGCAGTAAGCAATTGATCATACATTTTATCCTGATGGATTTAAGTGCAATAATCTGTTTGTATATTACAGAATATATTTCATAAGAAAAGAATATACATTCCATTTTTAATGGAATTAATCATTAACCATACATACATGCACAATATATCGTTCTCGGACGTACCTATCGACAAGTGTTAAGTTACAGACGTATGAAATTGTAAAACAAGGACCACCACATCCATTTTGCCATCATTTGATTTCTGCAAAGATAAATGTCAAGAGAAAAAGTTTATTTATTCTCCATACTCATACTACTATACTAGAAGAAGAAAAAACTTCAAATCTCCAACCAAGAACATGCGAGAGAGAGAAGATTTTGATAGAAAAGATACTATCTATTAGTAACAAACTGTCACATTCTTACATTCTTTTGGCTGAGTATAAACAAAAGAATGTGTTTTAATTTTATTTATCTATCTGAGGTTATTTATGTCTATAGATAAGGAAAAAAAACTTTAACAAAGTTCCCATACTGTTTTGATTTTTAACGAATTTGATGGTCACAAAAGTATGGCCTTGTTTTAGTTATATAACAAGCATAGTTGCCCGCGCGTTGCTGCGGGGCGGTGTTTCTTTTATCATAGATGTGGGTGTTTTTTTAAGCATAATTGCCCGCGCGTTGATGCGGGGCGTTAATTTTTTTTTTTTTTTTTTTTGCGGTTTTATTTTTCCGGTCTCATGTTTAATAGTTTTTTTTATATGGGCTTATGTGTTTGGCGTCATATCGTGGGTATTTTTTGATCTCTATATTTTTTTTTCCTATTTTGTGTTGAGCAATATTTTTTATTTTTTATTTTGTGCGGGTTTATTTTTTCGGTCTCATGTTTAATAGTTTTTTTTATATGGGCTTATGTGTTGGGCGGGCGTAATGTCGTGTGTATTTTTTTATCTGAATAAATCTATATATTTTTTTCCTATTTTGTGCTGAGCAATTTTTTTTAACAGGTTTATTTTTTCGGTCTCATGTTTAATAGTTTTTTTTATATGGGCTTATGTGTTGGGCCTCATGGCGCGGGTATTTTTTGATCTGAATAAATCAGTAATTTTGTATAAAAAATATCTATTTTGTGTTGAGCAATTTTTTTTTATTATTTTTTAAGTTGCCTACTTAAACAAAAAAAAAAGTTAAATGGGCCGGCCCAAAATGGCAGCCCAATGGGCCGGTTACTGTATTATTTTTAAAATTTGTATGTTATGTTAATTTTTTAAAAGTTAATTTTTGCCTATTTGGGTTTATTTTAATATAATTTTATGAGATTGGGTAAATATGTGTTAAACATGATTGCCCGCAAAAATTCGGCGTTAAGCGGTGTTTAAATTTTGGTTTTATATAATATATTGTTTGTGCGACTTTATTTTTCCATCCCAGTGTCATGTTTTATAAAAAAAAATTTTTTTATATGGGTTATGTGAATGGGCGTCATGGCGTGGGAATTTTTTGATCTGAATAACATCAATACTTTGGAAAAAAAATTCTTATTTTGTGCCCGACAAAATTTTTTATAAATTATTTTGTGCAATAGTTTATTTTTTTATACTCAGCTTATGTGTTTGGTCTCGTGCCGCGGATATTTTTTGATCTGAATAACTAAGTACTTTTGTAATTTTGTTTCTATTTTGTGCCGAGATATTTTTTTTTTTTAAATTAGCCTGATCACGAAAACCAAAAAACTAAATGGGCCGGTTACCGTAGCTACTGTAGCTACTGTAGCAAGCTGCCAAAAACGGCACCGTTTTATTCCGTGTATAGTATATATATATAATGTATATATCTTGTCCCCTTTTTAATTTGTGACGTGTGGTGTATATATAGGGATAAATCCCTATTTTTTTCGTGTGATCCACGTCCAAGTCAGCCCAAGCCTATTTTCAATCTTATGTTCATTCTCCTTTGCCCGTCAATATCAGCCAAAACTCAGCCCAAGTGAACATTACATGTGGGCTTGTTTTTAACAATGTATAAGAATTAATCTAATAAGCCCATAATTCATTTATTGGTCCAATTCTCGAACTGATTTTTCCAGCAGGCAAACTGACGAGTTAACTTCATATTTTCGAGCATATTATTATTTAAAAATAAAGATATTCTTTCTCTCTTTCCGTGGCCTTTTGAATCACCTAAAACGGAGCTCGGACGAAGAAGTTATGACCAAAACATCGCGACGTATTCAAATCTTTTATACTTTCATATTTTACTTCTTTTCTTGTCACTTTCCATGTCGTTTCACTAACTTTCACCATATGCTCGATATTTGCTGCAAATAATAAATATAATCAATTAAGTATTAATTTTTATATAAAAGAATGTAAAACGAGCAATAAAGATGGGATAAATGATGCTATAAAGTGACGTTATTTGATGTTATCATCATCTAAAAATTTGTCACTCATCATCTATACAACCACAACTCTCAGTTGACCACCGAGACAACCTCCATCGAAATCTCACAGCCACCGCCACCATCATGTACAACCACCGGAGAACTTCACCAACGCCGGAAACATCACCGTCGACGTTCACGAAGAACACCATCCGAGCATCTATTTAGATCCGATATTTAATCATATGATCCTTTTTTTATTGATCTATTGTAAACATAGCATCATGATTTCTGTTTTTATATGATTAAGGTACGTAACATATATTCATTTATTTAGAAATTATTATTTTTATCTGGAATAATGTCATGCTTGTTTAGTGTTATGTATTCTAGTTTTTAAATTTTGTAGATATCTGTAAATTGTACATAGTGGTCGATTGGTGATTTTGGTGAAGGTTGATGTGAGAGAAAATACTAAATTAAAGAAGATGAGATTATTTTTGTGTGAAGAGAGAAAATGAAAGTGTTTGTGTGAGTTGTTTTTTTTATGTTTTCGATTAAAAAAAAAGCTTTTACATTTTAGGGTGATATTATTAGCACCCTTGGCCAACTATAAAGTACAAATGTTTTGTACTTTTTACAACTTTCGATTTATCTTTTTTCAGTTTACAGTGTAACACAGTTTTTTTTGTTAGTTTCTGTTTCGTATTTTTTTGTCAGTTTAATACTTTTGGTTTATTAAACTTCATAATTTTTATTCCGCACTTTCCGTTTCACGGTTTTATAACATAAACAAAATTATTAAAATAGAATAAAAAAAATTAAAAATCAAAAATCAAAAAATATAAAGGAATACAAATGATTTTTTAAGGATTTCTTTATAACTTACCCATACATTGTAACTGTAAAACCTTACAAAAATAAGGACTCCGGGTAAAAGCATTGATGGCATAACCCGATCCGAAACCCACGGGTTAAATAATTAATGTCGGGTTGCATTAAGTAATCCAACCCGCCCCTTACCCGATCTTCATACATTTGTCCTTTCTCCACATACGTGTCCTCATCTTTACCCAGGGACGGAACTTGACAAGTATTATTGGAGGGGTCAAACTATAATGTATTTGTTTTAGGGGGGCCAATTTACATTTTCTTTTAACATTTGTACTAAGAGCACTGGGAGTCGTGGTGCCATAGGCTCGTGCCATAGAGAAAAAGTTGAGGAAAATAGAGTTTGGCACCAGATTTGGTATGACACCAGAATTTAGTGGAGTGGTGAGCCATAGCCAAAACTGGCGCCATAGCTTGACACCACGCTACCCGGTCCCCCCCCCCCATTAAGTTCCGTCCTTGTCTCTACCTCCATCTGGATTCCATTACCTCTCCAAACGCCACATCTCTGGCTTCTCACACAATAACACACACACAAAGCTCTTCTAGGTGTTTCCCATCGGTACTGATATCCTAAAAAAAACCCACAACAAATCATCAAAATAATATAAATTGGGGTTGATTCGGATGTGATGGCTTTGTTGTTGAAGGGAACGATGATGTTTTCGAGTAGTACCCAGGTTGATGATTTTATTGCTCATGTAATCACGAAGAGAATTCCAAGGTTAGTAACAACTAATTTATATGTTTCAAATTCATATTTATATATAAAAAATTAGGTGTTTGGGTTTTCATGTGTTGATTAGTTGAGATTTGAGTTCATTTAGAAAAAAAAAATAGGGGTTATTGGTTTGTATGTTTTAACCAATTTTAGTTGCCTGATTGCCGTTTCTCATAAGGTGTAAAATCAGCTGACAGATACCATAGCAGCCACGCCCGATTTGTGGTTGTTTGGGTTTCTATGAAAGTGGTGTTGTTTTTGGCGTGATAAATTGGGAGAAAACTCGGTGTACCTGCAAAAGCTGAAAACCTTACTTTTTATGGCTTATAAGCTTGACTTTATGGCCTAAGCCATAAGCTCAAAGTGTTATGCTCATAAACTATAAAAAGTAAGCTTTTTGGCCGTTTTAGATTTGGATATGCAATAAAATAAGTTAATTCGATAACCACCTAAAAATGAGCTAATGGGGAAAGAGCTAGGGGTTTGGTTTATGGAATTGGGTAATTGAGGAATAAAAAGTGTTTGCAGACAAGGTATATTTTTATGAGTTAATAGAATGCGTGAATGGATAAAAGCATTGTTTTACGAAAGCGTTTGTTTTACAGAAGCGTCCGATAAATTAGTTGTAGCTATAATCATTTAGTGTAAAAGAGTCAAACACAGTGTGTTTGGTACTTGGTGTTGTGGGCTGGATTGGGCTGTATGATTATAGCAAATGTTTGGTTAAAATGGTAATTTAATAAGCACTTTTTCACCTCTAGATGAAAAGATTCTGTTTGGATTATCATAGTATTTCACGATTTAAAAAGCATTTTTGGATAAAAAAACTTGTATCTAAGGGTAAAAGTAAAGTGACACATTGAGACTTTCAGACCCATTTGGCCATATGATTATAATTTTCGTTTAGGTTCACCTTGAAGCTTAACTATTTCTTAGTGACTCTTAAATATGATGATGACCTATTAGAAATGGAGGGTCTGGTACGACATTGAAGACTCTACTGATTCAACTAACCACTTTAAGACCATATTCTTTGAGGTCAGCTTCTACTAACAACATATAGTTAATGGCGACAGTATGTATTATTGCTATTCACGCTCACCTACATAGTGAAACACAACGATGCTTAACACAAATATAGAAGTTAGTAGTTATATCATATATAGAAGTTAATAGTTATATGTCGATGCTACATCAGCTGAAAACAGGAGCAACAAGAAGATAAAATCGAAATAACCATATATGTCACAGAAAAAAGTAACTATTCCGAACACCCTTTAACAATTAGTTAACCGACCTATTTGCTATTTTGCTTATTGCATATTTTACAAGCAATCTAGACGAAACATAACACGTTTTCTCCAATACTCATCATTTAAACTCGAACTTTGCATTGAGAAATCATAGAGCGAAAGTGTCTTGCTCCATTCAGGCTGTAAGAACACTACAAAAGTTTCCCTGCTTAACTTTTCCAAATTTTTAGGTCTACAAACCGAGTGAAGAGTCGCACGAAGTTTCCCCTTTGACAAAATGTCAGCAGATTCCCCTACCCGAACAATAAAACTCCCAGAAGATGCCTTCACCTTTACAAAATTCTTCTTTTTGGGATCGAGTATTTGCAAATATGTATGTCCACTAGGTGAACGGCATTCTTATTCATCCCTGTGGATCATAATTAGTTAAAAAATCCAGCAGTCCAAACAGCTAGAAAACATGATCAGGGGGTGTCTGGCATTTCAGATGTTTTGTTATAAATAGATTATGTGATATTTAATACAGTAACCATTATCTAATAATCAGCTGTAATAAAAGGAGGGTTAAAAATTAGTGTTAGGTTGTATCATTTGTTGTCTGAAGTTGATATAGGCTTTTATAGAATTACAAAATTCTGATATGAGAAATATGGATATATAGGCCAAAAATGACATTTGGCGACAAAAGCAGACCGATAGCGAATTAGAGAATTAAAGTCTCACACTTGATTATAAAAGCATTGGGTGTCGTGGTGCCATGGGCAAAAGTGTTTTGGTGTTGTGGTTAAATTTTTCATAGTTGGTCATAGTAATTAATGTGGTTTGTTGATGATTTTTTTTGCTTATTTTTTTGTTTCGTTTTTAGATTTGTAGAATTGACTACTTTGGAACATGGCCGGCGTGCAACCACCGATAAGCTGGCGATTCTTGGAGATGGTATTCGAGTCCTGAATCTGCTATAATCGTCAACGCTAAATCCTAAAAGAAATCAACAGCTGTCTTTCCAATCCATGTTTGAGACTTTTAATGTTCAGAGACATATGTCGTTGCGCACGTATAACTGGTCAGTGAATCTCTGCTCTTCAATTAGTATATTACACATTTTAGAAGTTAAACTACGTCGTTTTGTCACTGCTACAGTGCTTAAAATGAATAGTGCTACAGTACCCGGCCCAATGGGCTGCCATTTTGGGCCGGCCCAAATTTTTTTTAAAAAAAAACTTTATACTTCCTCTTCTCCCGGTGGTTACTGTTCATCGGGAAAAAAAAATTTATAATCTCCCC